>VMDO01003931.1:0-133991 GCA_007922755.1 Pedetes capensis
AAACTTCAACTCACTTTTTAAACCTAGCTCAGATGTCACCTTTCCTGAGAAGTCTTCCCTGACTTCCAGACAAAGTAAATGGCTATCTATGTGTTCTTATTGTATAACCCCACTGAAGCCATTCCATTATAAATGTGCCCAAAACAGTGAGCAACTGGAAGGTTCTAAACTTTAGTATCCCTAGCCTAGTGCATAATACCTATGAAGCATTTAGTACTTTTTTGTGTGTGAATTAGGAAATAACCCTGCCAAGAAGAAAAGAAAAAAAAAAGAAAGAAAGAAGAAGGAAAGAAGGAGAGAAGGAAGAAAGGAAGGAAAGAAGGAAAGCAGGCAAGTTAGGTGAAAGAAATCATTTGTAACTCTTAATTTTACTCCACATTATATATCCATTATGCCCTCTAGTGTCAGATGGGTTGATTTTAGGTTTTACTGGGCCAATTAGCAAACACATATTGGGTGTGTAACTTGTGAAACACCCAGTGTGGGGCACTAAGCGAGCTCATGTCTAGCTCACAGTCTAGTAGAGCAATATCACCTAAGACAAAGAGTCAATATATCATTCTTGGTGCTACATAAAGCAAACAGCCAGATAAGGTACCAAGGGAAGTCTTGTGGGAGTACATAGACTAAAGAAGTGTTATCAGATCCAAGTTCACCAGCTCACCATTCAGAAGCAAATATTTGGAAGATGAGAGTTGGTAGGAAAGAAATCAGATTTACTGAAGGGTCAGCACCCTGGGATGCTGTCATACTCCAAAACACCATTTTATTGAACTCAGGTATATGGAAGGGCTTTATAGGGAAGAAAAGGATGTGCACTGGGATAATGGGCAGGAAGGGAGTGTGCTGAGTGGGGACCTCATTATCCAGGTCCTGCCCCACCCCTAAACCTCCCCACCCCTGCCAGAACAATGCCATTGACCTTGACTTTGAGGGGCTAGTAACAAACACATTACTTTTCTACAAGTTAAATACCACAGAAATTTCATATTTTATGTTAGTCAATGCAAAGAATTAAAGAATAAGTAGGAGAAACTTCTGTTGTTATCTGAAGGTCTCCAAATGTTATAAATATAAAGAAAGATTGCTTAGCAGTTAACATCTTTATCATTTAGATGTACTTTTCTTTAGAATTTAGAATACTGGGCAAAAGCAAGGGAAGCAAAAGTAACTCTGCCAAGGATAACTCCCAAAGAAGCAGCCACTATTAGAGAATTTCTTTCAGCCACAAGCTAGCTGCATTTTCTAGCTTCTCTAGACCTCAGTTTTCTCATCTATAAATAGGGGTGATGATACCTATTTTTTGTAGTTGTTAGAAAGTTAAAAAAAAAAAAAAGATGTTTCTTCCAGGCATATACAAAGAAGAGTCAAAACAACCTACTTTCTTTCCTTTCCACATGCCGTGCTCTCTCACAACTCTGCCAAACCTCTGAAACCTACCAAAACTGAATTGAAATGAGGGGAAGGCAGCTCCATCCATATCTAGAAAGCTTCCCCATCTCAATGGGATGGTAGAAATGTAGCTTCTGGTTCTAAAAGGATAGTGACTCCCAGGGAGTCCACATGATACCCAGGAAAGCAATTCCTAGAAACTGGAGCCCAACTTCTCTACACATGATGAGGAGCTGTGTGTGTAGGTTGCTGGAACCTCACTCTCCTTCTTCACCTAATAAGGATTAGGAGCCTCAGACTGCTTTCTTACAGTATCTGGACATGATCTTCAATTGCTACCCACAAGCAACAGAATATACCCCCAACTCCTTAACAAAACATGCAAAGTCCTCTGAGGCCAGGGTTCTCCTGTCCCTCTGCTCCCAATCTGCACCCTCTACTCCAGCTACACTGAGCTTTATATGAACCATGGTCCCCAAACACCTAGTTTTCTAATACCTCTGGACCCTCTTCATGCTGTTCTATCTGCCTGGAACACAGTCTACAGCTCAGTGCCCAGTAAAGTCATGGACACTGATTCGCTGGAGTGGTTCCTCCAGGTCTCACTTGGCAGCCTCTTCTTGTTGCCCCAACCATTGCATTCAGCCCTCCATTGCCAGTTCCTGATTACCTTTTTGTGATCCATTTGACTCTGAGTTTACCAATGGTAGAACCTCTTATCTACTGTAGAATCCTTGAGTCCTTGCACAGGACCCTGATCTCAGCAGGTGTTCAGTAAAGGCTATTGGGTTGAATAGACCACTGGGTTCCAAGAAGCCACCCTAACAGGTTTCCCTGGCTCCTGGTCCAGGTATGTTTGCTTGAATCTCATCCGAAATTGTTGTCATTGTAGTCACTGGGTTATACCTGTCCAGCTGAGTTCCACCTCCTTTTGGCTGGACTGTACCTACTAAGAAGCCACAGTATGCTAAGAAAGAGTCAAAGCCAAAGAGATGTGTCAAAAGGAAAGAGTCAGAGCAAAGGTCCAAACTAAAGCCAAGCTAGAGGAAATGTGTAGCCATGTATATTAGGCTATACACTAAATATGTCCTTTTAACTTTTACACAGCACCTACCATGGGCTGGCTGTACTTGTGAGTGCCTGAATATACTGACTCACTTAACCTGCACAACCACTATGTGAATTTAGTCCTATTGTTATCTTCATTTTACATATAGAGGAAATTGAGGCATGAGGAATTCAAGTAACTCTCCCAAGGTCACAAAACTAGTAAGTGACATAGATTTTGTGAAGGTCAAAGAGGACCCAGAAATTGATGAAGAAAAGATCCTTTCAAAAATAGAAATAATCTAGAGGGTCCAGGGCAGTGAGCAGTATGTATCAGGAAAGGAATTGGCGGAGCAGCCTGGCCATTCACTTAGTTGTTCAGTAACAACATTGTGTATCTGTGCCTGGCTCTGTGATAGGCTCTTGAATTACAGTGGTACAAAAACAAGGTTTAATCCCTGGCCTCATGGCCCCTATAATACAGTAGAGGAATCAGGTAAATAACCACACAAATAAGTACATATGTATACACTTAGAAAGTACTAGAAAGAGAAAACCTATGACACCATGAACCTGAAGAGAAAGGGGTATCTAATGAATATCAGGGGTCAAGAAGTGTCATTCGTGCTGAGACAGAGGCTGAGTTAACCAGCTGAAGGATGGAGGGAGAGAGTCCCAGGCAGAGGGAGTAGCATATGCTCAGGTCCTGAGGAAGGATGGAGTTTGGTCATTCCAGGAGCTAGAAGAAGGCCAGTGTGGCTGAAGGACACAAAGTGATGCTGACTGAGTAGGCACAAGCCAAGTCACCTAGGACTTTTGGGCAAAGCCTGTGAGGAGGACCAGCCTGGGAGCCAGAAAGGAAAGTCAGAGGCAGGTCTCAAATACAACACTTAAACTTTTGTGCTTTCTTTTTGAGGTTCCACAGAGAGGAGACAAGATATTGGGTACATCATTTTAGACATCGAAAATAAAAACAACCAAAAGTATATGTATTCAATGGTGGGAGGTTAGGTGGAGGAAGTGAAATGTTCAGAAGGATAGCAAAACAATCAACCAAGAGATCCTAGCCTGGAGAGAGTTAACCCTTTCTTGCCCTTGATATCTTCATCAGCACTCTGCAAAATAATAAGCTATCATTTATCAGTGTTCTGCAAGGTAGCATATAAAACTGAAGCAGGGCAATAAATCAGGCACATATAATTTGAGCCCTGAAGTATAGTAATTCTTCTTTTAATGCAACATCTGGTATAGATAACAGAGTTTGTTGGAGGGGGGCAGGGTTGGGCAGAGAAAGCTATGCAGAGCTCTCATGCAGGACCCAAAGCCCCAATGCCCTCCCATCTTTCCAGCAACACTGCAGACTTGAAAAGGCATGTTTTCTTGAAAAGGAATTATTATTCCCGTAGCTGGCCAAAAGGGGAGTCAGGTTAATTATAGACTTGTTTGTTGGTTATTAATTAAACCCCAGCTAAACATAAAATCACAGGGGAAGTGCCATTTCCCACTCCAGCTTCCAGCTTCTAAAGAGTTGACGTTCCTGCCTTTGCCAGTCACCCGGCGTCCTGTTTCCTCTGTGGATTTTCTCAGGAGGGTCCCAGGGCCTTGGCTCTGTGTACAAACAAAATCTTATTTTTAGCTGGGGAGGAACATAAGATTAAAAACTCTGAAACAGCAAGGGGACAAAAGGAGGAAACTCACAGGCACTAGTCAGAGATGTCAGGGCTAGGGAGGGGTGGGGCGCCACACCCTCCTGCTCTGCAGCTCCCAGGATTCCTTGCTTTTCATTCAAACATCCCAGTTTCTCCTCACATTTCCCGTAAGGCAGCTGTATATCAGGAATGATTAGACAGGCAAGCTCTGTGGAATATGAACAGAGCTTCCAACTTGTCCCCACTTACTTGATCTATGACACTGGGTAAAGGACTTCACCTCTCTGTGCTTCAGTTCCCTCCTCTAGAAGGTTGACATGCTAATGGTCCCACCTCCTTGGTATGCAATGGGCATTAAATGAGACAAGGTTTGTCAAGGATTCAGCAGGGCACCTGGAATATGGTTGCTAATCAATGCTGGTTTCCTTTCCCTCATTCCTGCATGCTTCCAGGAAGACATGTTGGATGCCTATATCTCCCACACATGAAAATCCCGTTCTAGAAGGTGCCTTTCTGGTCCTTGGCACATCTCAAAATGTTTCTAAGATGTGATTTTCTCACTCTAAAATGGGAGATCAGTGTCCATTCAGGAAGGTCCTTGGGAGAATTAAATAAGATAACAGAAGCAGCGAATGCCTGGTGCCAATCGGATACTTAATGAATCTTAGTAACTGTGTTATCTGAAAACAGTCCTCAATGTAATTTTAAAAATGACTATCAAACCAGTGACTGGGGCATAAGAGAAAAGAGATTAATCAAAGCAGATCACACCAAACTAGCCTAATTTCCTATTAAAGTTGAGATACTAAAATACTGGATCAAAAGCACCCTATAGATGTTGTGCAAAAACAGAAGATTTGCCAGATTTCTTGGCAAAATCTACCTAGACCCTCAACATAGCCTCCTCCAAATCCCCCAGTGGGCCTATTCACTACTTGTCCTGAGATAGCAGTGGCCCCTATTGTCTGATTAGATTTACCCACACTGTTTCTTAGACAGAAGAGGCAAGGACAAAGCTCTGACCACCAGTGATTTCCCTCAAAAACCCATTAGGATTTCTCAATGCTGCTATAGTCACATGGAAGAAAATAGGAAATCTTCCAGGGAAATTTACAGCATCAAAAAAATTTGAAGAAATCATGCATCTGACTTACAAACCCCAGATGTGGTGCTCTTTGTACATCCGTTTGTTACAAACTAAGGACTGTTGATTAAGCACCAAAATTTCCCAGTCTGCCCATTAGAGCAGACATGCACAGCCTGATAGAGCCTGCACTAGCACCCACTTTGCAACTTAGGCTGATGGACCTTCCTGGCACCATTCAATTCCGGTTATTCTTTTCTCTTTTTCTATTGTTTTATATATATTGTTTTCACCCCCATTCATTTCCTAGGAGAAATCATTAGACCTGGATTTGAGTACTAGTTTTTCTGCTAAGATTCCTATGATAGACATGCTTGAAATGCAATGGTGAACAAGACCCATGGGATCTCTATAGGAAAGACAGACAGTAAACAGAGAACTACAGAGTTACACAAAGAGGGAAGGCAGAACACTTGCAAATTGCCAAGTGCTATATATGTACAAGGGCTGGGATCTAGCTCAGTTGGTAGAGCGTTGTGCTGCAGTCTCTGAGGTCCCGAGTTCAATTCCCAGCACTGCAAAAATGGGAGAAGGACCTGGCAATCCACTCCCAAGGCAATCCCGAAACAGTCAGCCATTGAAAACCCTATGAGGGTCGCTATGAGTCAGACTTGACTTGACGGCACCTAACAACAACAACAATATATGTACAAAGTTCATGGCAGCTGTTATTCCTATGTGCTGGGAGACCAGGCTTGAGCTCCCACCAAAGATTTAAAGAGTAGCTTGCATTAGAGTTTCCACAGTGCTTTCTAGTCCCTAGTCTTCTGCAAGGGGATAAGGACTTCTGAAGGGATAAGGACCTGGGAGGTGGATGTATCATAGTAGATATCTACCCTAAATCTGCTGCCGGCCAAATCAAATTCCCCATGTACCAACTCTTAACCTGAACAAATTATCCAATCTCTACAACTATTCTCTTAGTTTGCAAGAAGTAGAATATAATTAGAATTGCTGTTAGCATTAAATGAATCCCTCTTCTCTCTCTCTCTTTCTCTCTCTCTCTCTATATATAATATTATATTATACAAACACATACACATATATGTATATATACACATATACATATACCTTTGCAACATATGAGGTTCTTAGGAAATAGCAGGAGCTCCCCTTCTTGTTTTCCCCTCTATTCCTTTCCCTTCCCTTCCCTTTTCTTCTCACCTCTTCCCTTCTGTATTAGACTCTTCATTGTGACTAAAATACTTGACATAAACAATTTAAGGGAGGAAGGATTTATTTTGCTTATGGTTTCAGAGGGTTTAGTCCATGGTTTCTTAGTCCTATGTGCTTGGGCAGGACCATCCTGGCACTGAAAACATGTATCACAGGAGCTTCTTCATCATGTGGCAGATAGGAAGCAGCAAAGAAGGGGAAGACGTGAAGGGACCAGGGCAAGATAGAGCCACCAAGGACATGCCCCTGGTGATCTACAAGACTGAAGAGTACCATGTCAAGGAGGTCTGGGAGTGGACCTCTCGGAAAGATGGGCACAGAGATTGACCCTATTTACATCTGTGAAGATGTTCACAAATAAGTGATCCACTACAAAGGAACACTCTTAAAGTTTCCACAACCTCCCACCATAGCCCCACTAGCTGAGGACAAAAAGTTCAAGATATAACCCTGTGGGAGATACTTTATATTCAAACCATCAGCATCCTAGAACACTTGGGAAAAGGTTGCTGTCAGAGGCATGTCATGCCCTGTCAGTATGTGCCTTTGGTCTTGGCTCCAGGGACTTAAAATTAAAAAATGAATAAAACTAGCATTCTACCACACTCCTAATTTCTCACTTGCTATACATGTCTTACCCACTGCATGAAGGGCAGAGTGCTTCTGAGCAAAAGGAAGTGGTGGAAAAGAAGAGAAGGGTAGTACAGGGAGGTTTTGTAGTTTTTATTTGTATCTCTGACAGCTTATGACTAGTTTAATCAGAAAATACCTTTTCCTCATTCTCCATGATTTGAGCAGGGAGACATTTGCAGTTCTCCTTAAACACAGAAAAGCTTGGGGCAGGCATCCAAAGTGAAACTAAACTGTTGCATGCCAATGTTTTAAAGCTCCAAAGTCTATAGAATTGCTGCATCTCCCAGGACCTCCACATGCAAAACTGATTGTAAAACTCACCCCAGGAGAAGCTTCACTTACCTGGAAGATCTGGCATGCTTCTGCCTGGTGTTGAGAAAAACATGCCCTGACCCCTACCCTGGGCCCAACTTTATGCTAGGTGCCCTGCCATATGGCTGGGAAGGGAGTAAATAAGACAGTGGCAAGCTTGCCCATAAAACTTACAGATGACCCTCTATAGACTAGATTCGTAGGTTGGAATAGTAAGGAAGTTGCAGAGCAAGAAGCAAATCTACCGGCCATTTTTATTAAGCAGCTACAATGTGCAGGGGGCTTTCACAGTGCTAGATCTGCCCTTTATGAATGTGGCCTTTCCAGTGACAGCAAGGGGAAGAAATTTCCAGACATGTGACAAGCAACAGGTTACTTATATCCTTATTGCATAGGAGGATACTGGAGGACAGGGAACATAAGTAGCAGAGCTAGAATTCACACTTAGCTCTGATTCCAGAGCCCATTCCTGTCTGGCTGCCATAGCTACCAAAGGGCATGAGGAAGTGAAGCCAAAAACAAAATTATTGCAGAAGTCAGAAGAATTCAAAATTCACAGCACAGATGGGATAATTCATTATTGGGGCAAATAGTACCTTATTTTTCTTAAATTATAACTTTGCAGATTAATGGTCTCTGTGTCCTCAAGAAAAGGTTAGAGTATGGGCAGGCTCATCCACTCAAAAGCAAGGAGCATGTAATTAGTTTTAGAAAGACTTCCATCCAAAGTGATTAAATCAAATTTTGGCACGTGAAAGGATAAGCTTCAGTTATTGGAAAACTTACTTAGGTGACACAGCTCATTTCCTGATGAAGCCAGATTAATGAGACATTGCTGAACCTAATTCCTCTAGAAATAAATGACTCACCTCTCCTCCTGCTGGGTTGCGTGGTGCTTTCCATGTGTTTGGCCTCCTTCCCTTTCTGAAAACTCAAGCACTGGGAAGGGAAATTCAGCTGGTAGGGAGAAGTAAACAAATCAATCCTTTTTTGGATTCCAGGCTGTCTACTAATTAGGTCTTAAACTAAGTGGCATCTGAAGAGCCAAAACAGAGCCCCTCCCAACAAATTGCAGAGAGAGGCATTTGGAGCTCACTGGGGAGCCTAGGGAAATAAAGATGGCCAGATGGGCAGGGGTTTGGAAAGAACAAGACTGAAGAGCATGATATTAAGGAGATCTGGGAGTGGACCTCTCAGAAAGGTGGGCACAGAGATTGAGGCTATTTGCATCTGTGCAGATGTTCACAAACAAATTATCCACTACAAAAGAACACTCAATAACAAGATGGTCAAGATAGCCTATCTTACATTTATTAGTTTCTTTCCCCAGACACCCTCATGCCTGTTGCCATAGTCACAGACAGGGACATAGCAGTGTTATATCCATATCAACTTGGGTGAGAAGCCTATGTTATGGAACCCATACATGAGTGAGTGTCTAGCCCATTGCCAGCAGAAACCAACATTGAGCCAGAGGATAGCATCATTTCCAGGGAACATCTTCAGCCACTGGTCTGATCAGACACCTAAATCCCGAAGGGAGAAATTGATGTAGCCTCACTAGAATAGATTGAAATATACATATGAGTTTCACTTCCCTGCCCACAATGTTTCTGACACCACCACCATCTGTAGTCATAAGAATACCTTATTCTCCATCATGGAATCCCACACATATTGTTTCTGACCAAAGAACTAATTTAATAAGAAAGAAATTAGACAATGGGGCTCCTGACCATGAGTCTTACAATGAACTTAGACACTCAGGAGCAGTCTACTAGAATGCTGGGATGACCTACTAAAGATTCAGTCATATGGTGCTTGCTAGGTAATAATACTTACAAGTTTGGGGTACTGTACTACAAGATCCAGTGTATGTTCTAAACTACTAGCTCGTAGTTAATGTCATTTGCTTATAGCCAGAGTTCTTGGGTGTGAGCCAAAGAAGTGAGAGAAACTTCTATCACCATTACCTCTAATAACCATTCACAAAAACTTTACTCCCACCCTGAAAATTTTTGCTTTGGTGGTTTAGAAGTCTTAGTTTCCAAGGAAAGAATATTTCTTCCCAAAGGACACAAAAATGGTTCATTGAACTGAATTCAAGACTGCCACTTAGCTAAATGGTGCTCCTCAAATCCCTGAACCAACCTGACCAGTGGTAAAAGGTCATGGAAGACCATAGCAATCCAATATCTTCATATCTACTATGAAGTTAGATCTTCTTCAAATGAAAATTGGGTCACAAAATCAGGTAAAGAACCATGACCAACTGAGGAACATGAATGAGAGCAAAGACAAAATAAATTTAGCAGGGAATAAGGAAGGTCTTTATCTACCTATGCCCTTGCAATCAATTGCACAAACGAGGAAGGTTATAACTATGCAAGCATTCACCTCAGTATCCAATTCCTCCCTAACTTCTGAACAAAGTCTAGATGCATTTTTCTGGCTAGCATAAGGTAGGTGCAAGAGACACTGTGAAAGAGATTGTCCTATTGAGACTGACCAGATAGAAAAAGACTGCATAAGGGTACTAAGGCTTTGAGCAGGAGAGAGAGAGAGAGACAGAGAGAGAGAGAGAGAGAGAGAGAGAGAGACATGTCTTCTTCAAAGAAATGGATTTTTAACATCTCCCACAAATCAGACAACAATTGAACTGAGATTTGAAGACAAGGTGAGGAAGGAGGCAGGTGGCTGGGATGCAAATGGTCTTCCATAGAGCAAAGCATGTGCAATGGCTCAGAGCTGCCTTGGTGTTCCAGTCCTTCCATGAAATTGGGATGCTGAGAAGGTAAAGAAGAATAGTTGCCCACAGTGGAAAATGTAATTAACTTGGCCAACATCAGTGTAGTAGGACTATAACTCAAATACTGGTCACTCTGGGACCAGGCCTATTTCCACTACCACAGTCTTCATCTGCCACTTCTTCCTCCTTGCTGCTAAGGGACTAAACACTCAACCAAGGGGCAAAGGATTGAATTTCCTGGGCCTCCATCATTATGAACCTAAATAAGTGGTGCTGACCAATCCAGACTTGAAGGTCAAGGCTTTTCTCTGGGTGCCAGTTTGGGGCCCAAGGAGATCCCTGAGTGCTCAACAGAAGGAAACTCAGCAGCAGAACTTGCCAATTATTCAACCCCACTTTTTACATGCAAGCAAACCTTTGCCACATCCCTATTCTAAGTCCAAAACCAAAACTTTAATTTCCTTTGTGGGAACAGGAATGGTCCATGTAAGAATAAAACTGCTACTGACCACAGGGGCGGGGGAGAAAAAAATCTGGGGAGCAAAGCCCACAGCTGACTCCCCAGGAAGTTCCATTAATAATAACAATGGCCAAATTGTTCTCCCTGCAGAAAGAAACCTTACAGTCCCCAACCTGGAAGCCACTGTCTGTCTTTTTCGATTTCTTTCCTTGAAATACAATTTATTGAAAATTCTGCCAGATCTCCAGGGGGAAAACAAAGGGCTGGCAGTAAAATGAAACACCTAATTAATGAAGAGGACTGTTGTGCCGTTGCCAGAGAGCTTTCTGGGAGACCCAGGGAGTTGGGGGAGGAAAAGCCAAGGAGCCCTGAGCACCTGTAACTTGTACTTCTGGGGTTATTGTGAAGGTTAGAGGAGTTAGTTTATCTAAATGCTTGAAAGCATATGTAGTGTCATATAAGCATCAGCTGTCATGATGGTCAGGCAGTCCGCAACTACACACATTATCTCCCATCATCCCACCACAACTCTGAGTTAGAGATCCCTACACCCAGCTCACAGGCAGTAAGGTCAAGCTCAACAGAGGCAATTAATCACTTGTTGTTGTTAGGTGCCATCAAGTCCAGTCTGACTCATAGTGGGACCTACTGAGGGTTTTCAATGGCTGTTTCTGGATTATATTGGGAGTGGGTTGCCATGTTCTTCTCCCATTTTTGGGGTTCTGGGTATTGAACCCAGGTCCTCAGAGAGCACAGCATGGTACTCTACCAACTGAGCTAAACTCCAGCCCATAATTAATCACTAGCCTAAGCTTACATAGCTATACATGGTTAAGCCAGGACTAAGATTCCTACCTCTGTTTTCAACCTGAGATGTTTGCATGCTGCCCCTTTCCCTGTGGTGAAAGGGCATTCTCATCCTCTTGTCTATTTGCAGGCTTGGAAGCTTCTCCATTGGCTTGGGTCTCCATAGGACCTATGCTGGTCAACAGATACAGGTCATGAGTGGGGACTGTGAGGAGAGGATCCACCCTTTGCACACAGTATCTGGACTGTCACAATCAAGAGGGAGGATATTGAAGGAGTGGTGGGCATGAGAAAGAAAAGAGAGAAAGAAAAAGGGCAAGAGAGGAAAGAATCTGCTCCATTTGCATTTATTTATCTATTTGTTTATACATTTGAATTGAGCCTTGTTTTTAAGGGATTATACCACAAGATAACTTTGAGTCTAATTTGGACCTGCAAATTTCCATTGAGTTTCCTTAAATCTCACCCCAGTGACTTTTTCAATTTTAACTTATCATTTTGTTGGAATAATATAAGGCCTTGGCAAGATGCCTACTTCTTCCTCCACCACCTGCCTCCTTATGAAGCCATGGAGGAAAGCATCTAGCAAAATACTTTAGGCACATTAGGTGTTCAAAACTGTAAGGTGACTGGGGGACACCAGGTCACCCCAAACAGTGGATTTATTAAACTTCCAGAAGTAACCACTGCACTGGAGTCTGAGGAGAATGCTCTTGTGCAGTTCTTTCCCTTCCTTCCTCTTCTTGGCCCCTAGGAAGCCCCTTCTCCGCCAGGATGGCAGACTTGGTGCATTCTTGTGCTTTTGTGTGCGTGTGAGTGGTTTCCCATGGGAAGCCAGCATGTGAGGTCCCTCCCCTCACCCCTCAGTCCCAAACTGAAATAAGTTGATTGCAGCTGTGAGCAAGCCCAGCTCACATCAGCTGGGCCCTGCTTGCAGCTTCAGAAAATTCTGCTTCAAGTTCACAGGCAAATGACTATTTTCTCTCTCTAACACATGCCCTGGACTGTGTTCCGATCTGACGGGGGTGGAGCGGGGAGCAGGGACTCTGGAGGAACATTTGGCCCTACTGTAAGGGTGAATTCTGCTGCCCAGAAGCCTTCCCTGTATTCAGAGATGGGTCAGTGCTCTGTGAGTAGGGCAGAGAGCAGGAGAAGGTGATGCTCCACAGGTCTCTGAGTAGCTCTTCCTGGGCCTCATCCCACCACCAACCACTGAAGACCAGCAACCATGCCCTGATCCTAGAAGCCTGCCACAGCTTCTGAACTGGCCTGCTTGTAGCCAGTCCATCCCAGATACCTGTCTCAGAGGAATTCAATCATCATTTGAAAGTCAGTCATTGGAGACCTGTCTTGTGCTGGACACTGTTTAGGGATGGGCGTCCATCCTGCACAAAGGGGAAAAAAATACCTGGCCTCAGGAGGCTTATATCCTAATGATGTCATCATGTCACTCCTCTGTTTTCACTCAGAAGCCCTCAGTGGCTGCCTTTAGCCAACCAAAGCAACATTAGACTTCTTCATGCAGACTAGGCCCCCTAGGGTTAGACTCAAATCTGCTCATTCAGCCTTAAGTTCTATTTTTTCACTGCTTATGGTCTAGTCATGAGCCTGTTGAAAACCTACCCACCTTGCAAGGTATAGCTTCAATAATTTCTCCCGAGAACTACGCAGGCCTCCCTCTTCTCTTGTGTTTTTACAGCATGATCCCAGAAGTTTATAGCAAGAGGAAATGGCAGAGGTTACCAAAAATCCCAGTTCACCCTTTAATAGTCTATTCTACTAAGCCCAACTAACAAATGCATATGGTGGTAAACATGAGTAAGATTCCTTGTGGAAGTTAAGTAAAAGCCCCTGAGAGTCTAATATATACCAAGTACTATGCTGTATGGTTGCATTCATTTTATCTCTACCCTTTCTCCATCTTCTCCTATTGAAGGAAAGCAAATTCAGAGAGGTGAGGTAATTTACCCAGGGTCACACAGCTAGAAGTTAAATTCAAAGCCAGCTCTAAGAAATTCTCTTGCTCATTCCCCACAGCCATTTCTACCCACCTGGAGCATGTGAATTCTCAAGTCCACAGTTGTGTCCTGCAGGTGCCTGTGCAAATTTACAAGATAAACACTGGGCATCTACCTGTGGTATCCTTTCACTTACTGGCAAGGCTTTTAAATCGATGACGAGAATATCTACATTAAAACAAGCCCAGATGTTGCTTATTATGGAGTGGAATTTCAAGATTGCACACATTTGAAAGATGAATGCAGGTCTCCCAATCCATTGTGCACCAGAGGAGGCTGCTTTGGGCCGGGCTCCAGGCCTCCCAGCTGGTACCCATTTGATCTCCTGTGCTGTGAAGCATGCTCAGATAGAAAAGGCTTGCTTGTATTGCAATTGCAGACTGCACTGTGTATGCTCTTCCCCGAAGAGCTGGGTCCGGCCCTGGTAAGTGACTGCCTGAGGTTGCTGACTGAATGATGTGTTAAGGATGCACGAATTCCTCTTCCTCTGTGGCAGCTATGCTTCTCCAGGGCCCTTAGCTGCCCTGACCTAAAGGAAAGCATAAGGGTAGAATTTCAGCTATTGTGTCAAGTGTTAGGAGATTACACTGCAGGGGATCTGAACAGAAGACTCCATGTCCCTCAAATGACTCTCACCACAAAATTAAGAATTGATTCTAGCTGGTACTGAGTAGGATCAACTAGGCTCCGGAGAACATGTGTTTTTGGTTTTGTTTTTGTTTTTTTATTATCTGGCAGGAGTCACTCAAATATAATATGTAGCACATGAACCACCACCCCCTCACCTCCCTGCCTCCCCTGTCCATGACAAACTTGACTAATTAGTCACAAACCTCCTTTCTTCTGCATTCCAGACTTAGGAATCCTTCTCAATACAGTCCTTAGGCAGCTGCTACCAATAAGTCACAATGGGCACAAGAGACAAGACTGTTTGTCCTCCCAGATGTGAAGCTCAGTCCAGGGATGAGGGGAGGATCACAGTTCTTCCCAGGTTGGCTCATTATGGAGAGCTTGCTTTGCACATGCCCATCCTGAACCTGCACAGAGAGCTGACCAACGAGAAGTCAGAGCAGAGCCAGTGATCCTTCTAAAAAACCCTGTGTCTTCATGATCCCCAAAGATAAAGTCTGCCTTCCTTTCCTGGTGTTTAAGGTTCTCTGTGCTCTATCCCAGGGTTGGGGTTTAGCTCAGTTGATAGAGTATTGCTCTCGCTCTCTGACGCCCTGGATTCGATCCCCAGCATTACAAAAAAATGGGAGAAGGACCTGGCAACTCACTCCCAAAACAATCCCAAAACAATCAGCCATTGGAAACCCTATGAATAGCAGAGAATCATCGACAACAGTGCCTGGCATGGCACAGTGTCAGGTGGGTAGTGTTTTGTTCTGTTGCACATAGGGTCGCTATGAGTCAGACCCTCCTTAACAGCACCTAACAACAGCAATGACGTGCTCTGTCCCCCTCAGATTCCAGGCTCTTCTTGTGGTATATCGGCATCTTGAGCCTGCACACCAGCAATGAGACGGTGCTCCCACCTAGCCATCTTCCTCCCCTACCTCCCCATTCCTGCTTCCTGTGACCTGAAGCAGCTTTTCCACCCCCTTGTCCAGATCAGTGGTTCTATCAGTTAAACACACATCAAAAGACTTGTTAAAAACAGACTGTTGTATCCCCATGTCCACAGCTTCACATTCAGTAGGTCTGGCTTGGGCCTTGAGAATTTATACTTCTCACAATTTCCCAAAGGATGCTAATGTTACTGGTCTGGGGACCACACTTTGATAACTACAGCTCTAAGTAATTTTTGCTGGCTTTCAAGCTCAGCCCAGGCTCCACTTCCTCCAGGAAGCCCACCCATGCCTCGGGGGCACCATCCCATTATTTCCTCTGTCCTTGCACATACAGAAAATGACCTGTTAATTCATCTACATCCCCCTACAATTTTAAGCTCCTAGAGGACTCCCACTCAACCGCGTCTCGTCCACCTCCCTACTCTGAATGCCTCAAAGGGGCTCACTATAGAGGGCAGGTTCACAACACTTGGTAAGGGAACACAAAGCCTCCTGTAAGCACAGGATGGTGTGGGCAAACTTAAAGGAAACGCACCCTGAAATCAGGGGGAGTTTCACAGTGCTCCTTCCTCTCTTACCTGGAGCACTATCTCAGTCTCCTCCCTGGACTCTAGGCCTCCAGGCTGAGCACCTTCCTTCCATCCCTCTGCTGACTCTGTCACACTCTTGCTTCAAACTCTTCCATGACCCAGGTGGCTAGAAAAAAAGGCAAATTCCTCATCCTAAGCACTCAAAGTCCCCAGGTTTGGGTGCCAATGTAACTTTCTATGTCTCCATCACACGCCATGTCTTCAATAATCCCAAAATGCTTTATGCACCTGTGCCATTTCCTCTCCTAAAAGCTCCTTCACCCTTTTCTTTTTGAAAATTTATACTTTAAATCCAAGATCAAGCATCACTGAGACAAATCAGGGAAACCCACCTCTCCTTTAGGTACTGGGCATGCAGTACTGTTAATAGACTTTTAAGATTAAATAATCATTAACAATAAGGTTTTCATTCTTGCTATAAGAGCAGCTACTTATTTTCTTAGAAGGAAGCACAGATGTTGGGGGATGGGGCAATCTAACTTCCTAATTGGCAGCTGTTAAGACTGTCCCTTGATACCCTGTCTACTTTGAGTAAAGAATTCTCAGTCAAGCAGCCAGCTGAACCACCCGATACCAGCACCAGTGGTTTTGAACACTTCATAGATGCCTTAAGGAAGCCAAGTGACAGCTGCCACTGCAGCGCAACTCCAGCTCCTGAAGCTGCAACTCCAGCCATGGCTGCTTCAGTTTGCAGTTTGCATTGGGCTTTTTGCTGTCACAAGCCCCAGTGCACTCTAAATGACCCTGTGACCAACCCAGGCCAGAGGGGGAGCACTTCCCCTGCTGTGACTGGTGCCAAAGAGACTGCTATGATTGGCAAGCATAAGCCTTCATTTCTGTGATTGGTGCAAATTCCCCTTCTCTGAGATGTGAGGAGACAGCCTCTTGTGCTATCTCTACTGTTGCAACATTGTTGTTGTTAGGTGCAGTTGAGTGAGTCCAACTCATAGCAACCCTATGTTCAACTGTGCCATGCCCAGCACTGTCAGTGCTTCTCTCCTACTCATTGCATTTTCAGTGGCTGATTGTTTTGGGATTGTTTCAGGGGCGGACTGCCAAGTCCTTCTTCCATTTTTTGTGGTGCTGGGAATCAAACCCAGGGCCTCAGAGAGTGCAGAGCAGCACTCTACCAACTGAACTAACCCCAACCCCACATTGTAACATTAGGCCCAAAAAAAGGATTTTTTTGAGTGGTCTTTGCCTGCTTTTAGTAGTGCAGGCTGAGCTGGTAACACAAAGAAAGAAGCAACGGAGACAGAACAGCAGTGATGACAGAGGCAATGGAGCAGGCAGGATACAGAGCAGCAGAAGCAGCAAAGTGGCTGACTGCTTAAGAGCTGAAGAAGAGGCGAGGCTGCAGGAAGCAGCAGCAGCAGAAGGGCCATGATTGCTCCCTCCTGAAAGGCAGCAATAGTGACAATAGCCAGAACAATAAGAGGCAGCTGAACAGCTTGAGAGTGACCAGGGCAGAAAGAAGGACAGCAAAGAAGAGAGAAAAGGCTGTAAAGAGCCAGAAAAGAAGCTGGGTGTGGGAGTGCATGCCTATAATCCCAGTGACTCAGGAAGCACAGGCAGAAGGATCACAAGTTAGAGACCAGAGGCAGTCTGCATAATTTAGCAAGACACTATCTCAAAAAGTAAAAAAAAAAAAAAAAAAAAAAAAAAAAAAAAAAAAAAGGACTGGGGATGAAGCTCAGTGAAGCTCTGTGGTACAGCACTTGCAAAGCATGCAAGCATGAGGCCCTGGGCTCAAACCCCAGTACTACAAAAAATAAAAAGAGCCAGAAAAGAGAAACTACAGACCCTAGTCACTGGAAGAGTTCCAGAAAGCTGACCAGTCTTTAGCTGACCAGGATCTCAGACACCTGGGAACTGTAACATTGGCCGAATTTTAGGACTGAGGAATCCCTATACCTAGTCCTGCCCAGAAACTGCAACATCACAGCTGCTATCAAGGGCAGAGAAATCCTGATACCTGGCCCAACCTCCCCGAACTCCCCAAAAGCTGCAATGCCAGCTACTGTCAAGGGCTAAGGAAGTCTATATCACTTATGGGCTTAGGAGTCCCAACCTACTGAGCTTACATAGGAGATGTGATACTGCAAAGGCTGAGTAATCTTGACCTCCTTAGCCTACATAAGAACTGTAACACTAGAAGGCACCACTTGCTGCTACTGCTCCTGCTTGTCTGCTGTCACTGCTCACTGCTGTCAAATGCTCAGGGTTACAGATGCTGCCAAAGACCAGCACTTGCAGAGCTTCTCCTTGCCTACCCACAATTTCTATCCAGGTAGAGCTAAAGGACCCCAGTCAGCTGATAGGTGGCATCACCATTTCCATGAAGCCTTCCCGGATTACTCTAGATTTGATGACATATTCTCATAACATCATATTTCCCTCTGTTCTAACACAGAGTCAAGTAAAGAACCTTCTCTATGACCCAGGAAATTCTCTCTGTTAGACTATGTGTTCCTGAAAGACTATAGTTCGTGTCTATCTCTCCGGCCTCTACCAGAGAACCTGGTACATAGGAGGTACTTAATGGCTGTTTTATCATCTGGCTTCCACATTGAGGAATATAAAAAGAAAATTGGGGTTGGGTTTGATGCACCCCAACTTTTTAAAAACGTCTTTGGAATCTCCACCTCAAAGAGACTCTTCTGCTTATATTAAAATTAGGGCAAGTCTCATTACAACCCAAAGGAACAATTCACTAATCCCTGCTTATTTGACTCATATGCCTGTTGAGTTCCCTAGCTCCTTTTCAACAGGACCAAAATAGGTTTGCCTGATCCAATCATCAGACATGGAAAACATTTTGAAATCTGCCTAACGAATGGGGTGGCTTCAGTGTCCTCCCACAGACTTGGGTGATGTGCAGAAATTCAAGAGGTCTTCACAGAGCCCCAGTTTGGACAAAACATTCTGTAAACAGAGTCAGAGAGCTAGGAAGACAGACTTGGCAACACAGAGACCAGGGAAAGAGACAGATGAGAAACGGCGGTGGGGGGAGAGCGCGCACGCAGATGGAAACATGATAGAAGTAGGAAAGAACAGAGAGAGCAGATACAGTGACAGATAAAGGAACACAAAAATAGAGAAGGTAGGGAGATACTAAAAAAGAAAGGTGGAGAAGGAAAAAGAGAAGAGAGACATTGGGAGAAGAATAAGAAAAAGGAGGGGGAGTGGGAAGCAGAGGAGAAGGAGAAGAAACATATTAATGCACACAAACATATTTTGGATAAGAGACCCCATGAGAAACAAGGGCACAAAGAGAGAAACTAAAGACAGACAGCTGGTATGATGGAGCACACCTTGTAATCCCAGCACTTGGGCAGCAGAGGCAGAAGGATCATAGGTTCAAAGACAGCCTGAGCTATATAGAGAGACCTTGCCTCAAATCATCACCCTCTGCCCCCTAAAAAATACAGACAAAAGCAGACCTTGCCACTGAGCCACAATCCTGCAGTAACTGGTCCACAGTGCGTAGTAATGAATGTTTATGAGTGAGTGTGGAATGAAGATGGAAAGGAAGAAATACACAGATGGACAGAGAGGGAGCTGGAGAGAGTTCATATTTGTTGCCCACTGTTTCCTCACCAATCTAGAAGAGTGGAAAACTGGCCAGATAGCCAAGAGCACACAGAGACGTGAGATCTCCAGGTTCAGCAATGGCCTCCAACATTAAAGGCTCGTCAGGAACACCATGTCTTCAAGCCCACCAAAGTCCAGGCCAAGTTTGGGGCTAAAGGTTAGATGGATGGTAAAAATCTTCTCTAAGATCAACACAGTAATAAACTATTCCACCATCATTTTTCTCTATTCGTCAACAAACGCACAGTGCCAAGAAGTTTGAGCACTTGGTTTCTGAGAATGAAAGGGCAGAAGTGCCCAGATAAGAAAACAGCACAAACCTAATAAGTTGTGCATAGTATACTGCTTTCTAGTAGTGCTGAGGGTAGATTTTCTTCTTTGTTGCCATTCCAATTCACAATTCCAGAGGTATTACAAATAAGCACAACATGCACAACATCAAGAAATACTTTGTGAGATGAAACAATTCAATTGCTTTGAAGTGTATACATATATGTGTAGGTCTAAATGAACTATGAGTGAAGAGTAGTAACAGCTTTATAACAAAAGTAATTTGATGGCCATTGACAGAATTTTTAATAGCTTTATTTTCATAAAGATATTTAAATATCCTTAATTAAATTTTCCAAAAAATTAAATAAAATTTCAACTTTATTTAAATATTTTTAAGTTCTTATATTCACTTAGTATAATTTGTTTTTGTCTTTTGACTATTTTATAAAAATAACTTCTTTGAAAAACATGAACATTGATTTTTATTTTTATATTATTAATGAAAAATTTTGAATATAATTTCATTTATAATGCTATAGAGTAAATGATTAACAATGAGTACAAGCTGAGATCATAATAGAAAAATACAAAGTGAAATCCAGGAAATTAAAAAAAGGGACTGGGGTTTAGTTTAGTCAATAGAGTGCTGTGCTGCACGTTCTGAGGACCAGGGTTCAATCCCCAGCACTGCAAAAATGGGAGAAGGATGTGGTAATCCACTCCGAAAGCAATCTTGAAGCAATCAGAGAGTTGCTATCAGTCAGACCCAACTCAACAGCACCTAGCAACAACAACATGGAAAGAAAAAAGGCTAAAAAGAACAATGAAATAGAAATATCTGGAGAAATAATCTTCAAATATATATATGTATGTATATGAATATACATACATATATATGAAATATATACAGGAAGCAATGCAAATGGTCTTCATTTGCATGCAAAACAACAAGAAAACCTTGCAATTTCTGTTACCAAAATTCAGGTTAAAAAGATAGAAAACATGCTATAGTATTTAAAAAGACAAGTGATAATAGATATAGACATGATATTTCAAAATAATTTTATGTATCCAATATTTAGCCAAATACAATGAATAATACTTTACATAGTACTAAAAGCATAAAATTTACAGACCACATGGAAAATGTTTAGATTTAGTTTGTTGAAATTATTTCAATATTTGATGCTTATAATAGCGGAACTTACAAAACTGATTTTAAAAATGAGATAAATGGTTACTCTCTAGGATGAGGAATTCAAGATGAAATTTTACTTTAATAGGGGATAAAGAAAAGAACAATTTGGATGTTTTAAATAATATTAAGCAACATTAATATTATCGTACTAAATAATAATCTTCAGTTCAACTAGTTTGTGGCAGCTAGGTCATGCTGGACAACTAGAAAACAAGTTAAAATTAATGAGTAGTAGATTCATGTCACAGCTCGAAAAAATACAGGCTTTGACTGCATTGGAGAACTGAAAAATCAACTTCGGTTTTAGTTGTTGATTTAAATTGTTGAGGGTAAACCTGTGATAAAGATGCTAATATTATAAAAGGGAACAGGTATACAGCCAGAACCCAGAAGTACTCTTTATGGCTTGCATGACTCACATTAGTTACTATAACTTATTACTAGAAGATTTGGCCTCAACTGTGCTAGTATCAATATCATTCTTTGGAGAGAGTCAAGGATAATATTTAATATTTTCAAGATATGCTCAAAGTTGTAAGATCTTAAAGAAAAACATCATTTTTGACGTGTCAGCTCTCTCAGTCACAAGATAGGAAGTCAACTAAATGCATTCAAGTAATTAGATTTAATTTATTTTTAAATTTTGATTCAATTTTATCAATACATAGCTCACCCCAAATGGACCTGTTTTCTGTATGAAGATGAGCTATGGCAAATGTACATATCAGTACATATCACAACCACAGTCAGAGGAAAGAAGTTCCAGCACCCCACAAAACTTCCCCATGGGCATTTGCTGCCAATCCTGTCTCTGGTCCCCTACTATTGGCCCTAAGTGATCATTGGCCCTCATCATACACTATAGGCTTGCCATGCCCACTCTAGAGTTTAATGTAAGTAGAATCATGCAATATACACACTTGTGTTATCGGGCTCCTTTCACTAAGCATTTCTTCTTTGAATCAGTTTTTAAAGTATACCCATATTGCTGCACATATCAGTAATTTGTTTCTTTTTATTGTTGAGTTATATTTTCATGTGTAGATACACCACAATTTGCTTATCCATTCATCTGCTGATGAAAACGTTTCCATTTTGAGACTATTGTGAATGAAAATGCTACATACATCTGTCCATGTGTGTAGTGTTCATTCCTCTTGGATAAATGCCTAGGAAACAAACAGCCAGGCTGTATGCTTAGTGTGTTATTAACTTTATAAGAAACTGTATCATTTTACAGTCCCACTACCAATCTAGGATACTTTCTGTGGCTCCACATCTTACTCTTAGTCAGACAATTGAAAATTAGCCCTTCTGGTTAGTACGTAGTGGGATCCCACTATGATTTTAATCCTAGTTTCCTGCTGACTTACAATGTTGAATATATTTCCATGTGCTTATTGGCCATTCATATATCCTTCTTTTGTGTAGTGTCTTCTCAGAATTTTTGCCTGTTTTTTTAATTGTCTGTCTTATTATTGATTGTTGAAGATTATTATATATCCTTGATACTGGTCTTTATAAGATATATGTAGTGTAAATATTTTCTCCTAGACTGTTGCATTAATTTTAATTTTCTTTTTTTGTTGCTTGTTTGTTTGTTTTGAGACAGGGTCTTGCTAAATTACGCAGACTACCTCTGGTAGAACTTGCGATTCTCCTGACTCCGCCTCCTGAGTCGCTGGGATTACAGGCATACACCACAACACCCAGCTACTTTTAATTTTCTCAACATTATATTTTGAAGAGCAGTCTTTACACTTAACAAAGAAAAATGTATCAAATATTTTATTTTATGATTCATGATTCTATGTCCTAAGAAATTTTGTCCTATTCCTAAGATCACACTTTTTTAAATCGCTTTAGCTTTTACATTTAGCTCTATGATCAATTTCTGGTTAATTTTTGTGTGTGGTGTGAGGTAAGAGTCAAGGCTCATACTCTTTCAAGTAGATACCCAGTTCTGGCACCATTTGTTAAAAACACCATCCTTTCCCCATTACATTATTTCAGCACCTTTGTCCAAAAACAATTGACCTATATTTGTTGGTTTCTTTCTGGACACTACTATGTTTCATTAATCTATATGTATGTCCTTATACTATCCCACTGTCTTGATTACTATAGTTGATACCATGGCATATAAATCCTCCAACTTCATTCTTTTTCAAAATAATTTTGGCTGTGTTAGGTTCTTTGTGTGTCTATGTAAATATGGGAATCAGTTGCCAATTTCTACAGAACATCGTCTGGAAATTTGGGGAGGGAGTTCATTGCATCTACAAATAAAGTTGTGAGAGAAATGACATCTTAAAAATATTGAGTCTTCTGATTCTTCAGCACTACTATGTCTTAATTTCTACCACTAGCTAGGTGCGGTGCAGCATGCCTGTAATCCCAGTGACTCTGGAGGCAGAGGCAGGAGGATCGCAAATTCGACCAGAGGCAGTCTGCGTAATTTAGTGAGAACCTGTCTCAGAAAGTAAAAATCCACTCCCCAAACAATCCTGAGAATCAGTCAGCCATTGAAAACCCTATGAGCACGCTGTGAATCAGAGCCAACTCCATGGCACTTAACAATAAACTTAACCAACTGTTGTGTTTTTGACCCTACTTTACACTGTATTTCCTATTGTTCCTTGCTGTACAGGGAATTAAAATTGATTTTGGTACATAGAATTTACTACACCCAATGGCTTACTAAATTTATTAAGTATCCACAGCTTTTTGTAGTTTCCTTGGGATTTTCTACACATGTAATCATGTCATCTACAAATAAAGACAATTTTACTGCTTCCTTTCCAATCTAAGTGTCTTTTTCTGCCCTTACCTTATTGACTGTCCAGGATCTCTAGTATATTATTGAAGACAATTGGTGAAAATGGACACCCATGAATGTGGGAAAAAAGGATATATTCTCAACATTAAGTATAAGGTCAGATTAGAGACATTCTCTTCTATTCCTAGTTTATGGAGTAATTTTGTAATGGATGGGTATTCAATATGTTCAAATGCTTATCTCTGTCTATAAAAATCATCATATTGTTTTATCCTTTATTCTATTAATATCATTTTATGACATAACTGAGTTTCAGATGTTAAACCAAACTTACATTCCCAGGACAAACACAGGATATTGCTGGATATGATTTGTGAATGTTTTGCCAGCATTTTGCATCTATATTCATGAGGGATATTAATCTTGAATTCTTTTTCTTTTATTATGTAAAATCAGGATAATGTTAGGCTTATAAAATGAGCTAGAGAGTTTTCTCTCTTCCTCAAAAAGATTTTGTGGAGCCGGAAGCAGTGGCACACACCTGTAATCCCAGTCGCTCGGGAGGCGGAGGCAGGAGGATCGCAAGTTTGAAACCAGAGGCAGTCTGCATAATTTAGCAAGACCCTGTCTCAAAAAGTAAAAAAATGGGCTGGGGGCGCAGCTTAGTGGTCCAGCACTTGCAGAGCATGCAGGCGCAAGGCCCAGGGTTTAAACGCCAGTACCAAAAGAAAAAAAAAAAGATTTTGTGTAAGATTGGTATTTCTTAAATTTTTGGTAGAAGTTACCAATGAAGCCATCTGTATATTAAAATGTTTTGTTTTATGAGGAAAAATTATTTTAACCTTTGATTTTTAGATAATTTAAGATTTGTAGAACAATTGCAAAAAGAGTTCAAAGAATTCCCACTTATTTTCACCAGCATCTCCTAAGGTTAGTATTACATAGAACTTTACTATAATTATCAAAATGTTTTTAAAAACTGATATAACACCATTAACTAAACAAAAGACTCTATTAGGATTCACCAATATTCTTCATGAATGCCCTATCTACATTCTGAAATCTAGTCAGTTTAGTTGTCATGTCTTCTTAGTCTCACCCAACCCATGACAGCTCCTCAGCCTTTCCTTGTCTTTGATTAATCAAGATCTTGAAGCTTTAAAACTACTGATCAGTTATTTTGTTGAATGGGCCTCATTTGGGGTTTGTATAATGTTTTGTGACTAGAATGAAGTTATGTATTCCTGGGAAAAAAGTCTCAAGGTCATGTGCCCTTTTCGGTATATCATATCAGGGGGTATATGAGGTTGACATGCCTTATTGGTGATGTTCACCTTGATTACTTTGTTAAGGTGGCATTGTCCATGCATCTCTGACATAAAGTTTCTAAGGCACAACCCTCAAAGTAAATGTACTTTGAGATAGTACCAATATCCTGTACAAATTTTAAGTTTTAAAATATTGCCATTCATGAGCTAAACTTGCTTGCAGAAATTATGACTGTCTTTTTGTAATGTGCCTTTTTTCCTCCTTTTGCTGTTTTTAAGATTTTCTCTTTGTCACTGGGTCATTGTTTTTCAGTAATTTAATTATGTCTTAGACACATGTGTGTATGTGTGTCTTACTTAGAATTCATTGGCTTTCCTTTATCATATTTAGACAAGCTTTCAGCCATTAATTCTTCAAATATTCTTTCTACTCTTTCTCCATACCTTTTTGAGGACTTCAATTACACTGATATTAGGTTCCTTGTTTAGTTCCAGGGGTTACTGAGGCTCTGTGCTTCTAAGTTTCTTTTTTTCCTCACTGTGCTACAGTTTGGATAGTGTAATAGACAGAATTTTGCTTTCTCAAAATGTATATGTTGAAGACTTAACCGATGATGTGACTGTATTTGGAGCTATGACCTTTAGGGAGGAAATTAAGGTTAAATGTATTCATAGGGGCCATGTTGTATGACTGTAATCCCAGCAAATCAGAAGACAGAAGCAGGAGGATTGCAAGTTTGAGGCCAGAGACAACCTATATAATTTAGCAAGACCCTGTCTCAAGATTAAAAAGAAAAAAAAAAAGTGGGGGCTGGGATGCAGCTCAATGGTAGAGAGTTTGCAAAGTATGCTGAAGGCCCTGGGTTCAACTCCACAGAATTCCATAATAAAAAAATTGAGGTCATAAAGGTAAATTCTAATCCAATAGGATTGACGTCCTTACAAGAAGAGACTCCATACACCTCTCTCTGCGTGTGCACAAGGAAGTGGCAATGTGACAACATGGTGAGGTGACCCTTTATAAACCAGGAAGACACCTCTCCAGAAACCAACACTGACAACACCTTGATCTTGTACTTCTAGCCTACAAACTGTGAGAACATAAGTTTCTGCTGTTTAAACTGCCCAAACTGTTCTCTCTGAAAAGACTAATACATGAAGCTAATTGCTTCACCAGTGTTATCTTCAATAATATAAAAATTGTCTTATTCCATTAAATGTGAATATTTTATTTAAAATTGTATTTTTCATGTATGAAAGTTATATTGCATTTTTTTCCATATCTTGCATTTCAATATTTATTATGCCTATGTTTTCCTGTAAAAACTTGAATATATTTATAACTATTTTAAAGTTCTTATCTGCTAATATCATTATCTCTTGTTTCTGGATATTTTTGTCCTACTTCTTAATATGTCTAGTAATTTCTAACTGGATCCTGGACATTGTGATATACTTGATCTTATTTCTTCTTTTAAAGAGTATTACACTTTGTTCTGGCTGTAGTGAAGTGACTTGTGGGTTAATCCTTTCAGGGTTGGTTTGAAGCTTGATAGAGAAGCCTTTAATTTAGGTCTAGTTTTGTTGTTGTTGTTGTTGTTTGGTGCTGTGGAGTCGGTATCCGATTCATAGCGACTCTTATAGGGTTTTCAATGGCTGACTGTTTCGGGATTGCCTTGAGAGTGGATTGCCAGGTCCTTCTCCCATTTTTACGGTGCTGGGAATTGAACTCAGGACCTCAGAGACTGCAGTGCAGCGCTCTACCAACTGAGCTAAATCCCAGCCCCAGGTCTAGTTTAGTACTTCTAAATAAGGCACAACCCTCAGGTACTCACTGAATCCCCTAGATGTTCAATGATGTCTCTCAACTCTAGCTGATCAAAATGCAAACATCTTCTGGCACTGAGAACTTTGGGAATTGTTCTGATTAACATTCCTCCATTCTCTTCTTGGCTCCATAGAGTTTTATCTACAAATACGCAGCTTACTACTCACCAGCAGACTAAAGAGGAGAGCCCTACAGATACCTGAAGCTTTTTCTCTGTGTAGTTCGATACTCTCTGGTACTCTAGTCTGAAAATTTGAATTAAGTTCATCTCCTTGAATTTCCATCTCCTTGAATTTCCATCTCCAAGTCAACTTAGCAAGAATGTCATGATAAGATTGACATTTCCCCACCCTACACCACAGCCCAAACCTGCCTCTAGGGAGAAACCAAAGTGATCATTGGGCTCATCTCATTTGTTTTGCTTCTATAACATTTATTTACATCTATTTTGTCCATTTTTAAAATTATTTCAGAGAAATAATGAATTGGGGCCAAGCTGTCCACAAAGTTAGAAGCAGGAGTCAGAATTTTTCCAACTCAATTTAGTGTAGACAAGATACAACATTCAGAAGACTAAAACAACAGAAAATGATAACTCATCACATATAACCCCATTGTAAGATTTGAACATGGCATATAAACTTGAATTTCATACTCATGTTTATGCCAAAGTCTGAAGTTTGATTTAAAATTTGTAAGGATAATTCCAAGTCTTGACCCAAAAAAGCAAAGTTTCTCCAAATTGAAATCAATTTTAAAAACTATTTATTAAATACAATGACTCATGCAGGGTTATATAGGTTGGTATTACTATAGTTATGTGAAGATATCAGTAATAACATAATTGCTAATTTTATAGAAATAAAAGTGAGATAAATTCATCTTATAGAATAATTACTAAAAATGAATGAATTATATATGTTCGACTTTTATAACTCATCCAAACATTATTGCTTCATCAAGAAAACACATAGACGTAGTAATAATTAAATTTTGATCTTCATATTTCACCAACTTTCACTCATCTACAACAATGATGGAAAAAGTTATTTTTTAATTTTATCAAAATATGTCACATAATAGCTTACTGGGTTGATTTGTAACTTTAAAAATATTTAGAAGTACAGTAGACAGATTCCATTTGAATGCTTTTCTTCCATAAATGCCCTAATATGCCACTATATATAGGTACCTTGCAGACTGCCATGGAATCTGGCACCTCTTCCACACTTACCACCTCACCTCCTTGTGAGCCTGATATAGGAGGCACTGAGTGTTTACTTATAACCCAAACATATCATGAAACTTGAAGAGCCTTTTGAAATGGAGGATGGAAATCTCCTTTCCAAAGCCATATTCTTCCATATTGGATAGTTACAATAATTACACTTAAGAGCAGAGTAGGTTTGAAGATGAAGAGCTGGGCTGTCACCACAGCTTTGCCATTAGCTAATGGTGCAGCCAGAGAGAAAACGCTTCACCTCTGAGGCCTGCCATGCCTCCCTGGTCAGGTGTTGATAGAGAGACCAACTACTTAGAATTAGTGGGAGATTTGAAATAATCATGTACATGAAGGAGCTGTGTACAATACAGAATTGTGTAAACACTGGCCATTTTCCTGATCTACTAATCTCTATGGACATTATTATCACCAATTTTAAAATGGGGTAAAGTAACATGCCATCCCAAACCACATTCTGCTAGAAAGTAGAACAACCCAGTTCAAACCTGGAATTCAGTTTAGAGTCTAGTCTAAGCAGCAAAAGATCACTGATAACCTTTCAGAATCCAGGATCTAGAATTGACAGATATTTTTTCCTTTCATTATAAGATGATTCCGTTGCTTCTTCTCTATTGTATATACTGAATGCTGAGCATATGAGAAATCTGTGTAACATGAAAAAAAAAGGTTGTAATTTTTTAAAATCTGTTTTTAACTCACGGATCTTTTGTGGGTTTTTTCCCAATTTCCACATATTTGTTCCAAAATATTTATGTGATAACAAAATAACAGTAGTAATCATAATGATTGTTATTTTAATACCACTCTCATACTATTTAGCTATTGATCAAGGAGGGCTGGCATGATTTGTTTGTTTTCATAGTCTCCAACATCTAGAGAGCTTCATGATATTTACAAAGCACTTCCCCACTCAAGTCTCAACTGAGTCTCATACCAACAGCATAGCACAGAAGACAAAAATTAGTCTCAGAATGTCCTGGGACTTGCCTAAGGTCACCCAGCTAGTAAGAAATGCAGACAGGGTTCCAACATTTAATCTTCTGGGAACCTCCTAAGATTAAGAAAAAAGAAAACAAATTTACTTAAGGCCTACTGAGATGAACAGAAGTTTTCCAGTAACAATATTCTAAGAAGGCACCAGAAAAATGAGCATTATAAAATAGGGATATTACCAAAGACAAGACAAAACACAGAATAATCTGGGATTTGAAGACTTCCACCTTTGGGGTTGAATCCCAGCTCTGCCAGGCGTAACACAAAGTCACACGGCTTATATGTGTGGGATTTTCAGCTGTTAATTCCTTTCTCTCTCACTAGGATATTAATTTGGGGAGGGTAGGAGCCAGGCCATTCTTGTTTGCTACTACATTCTCAGCACTCAGCCCCATGTAGTTGAGTATGTATCTCAATCAAAACGAGACATTTCTCCCCTTTGAGCCACTGCTTAATTGTTCACAAAATGGGCAAAATGAGAACTAGTTTGAAGAATAGTGAGGCTTGAAACAAAGCAGAGATGTTATCTTAGTGAAATGTAGTGCCCCTATCAGTCTCTTCTGTGCTTTGCACTGGCACAAGTCCCTCCATGGAATGCAAGTTCTCCGAAAAGCAGGCTGTAATACAGACAGGAACAGGTGTTTGGGTGATGCTATCACTTCTGAGCTGCACAGACACAGCATGACACAGCAATGAAAAAATGGCATTGCTATGCAGCCTGCAAACCAACTTTTCTTATTTTTCATTTTCTGCTAATTGAAATCTCAGCCTCTTTGAAGGACTGAGTGTTCCACTCACATTGCTCTCTTAGCAAATGTGTTTCTTGAAGGAATAAACATTTCTGCTTGCTGAGTAAGAGCAAAAAGATGTTTAGTAAATACACAATCATTTGATCCACATCCATGTAAGGCTCCCAGCTGATTGCTCAAGATAGTTTTTTTGTGGAAAAAAATACAGCATTCAGACCCCCTCATTATAATCTGGCCCTTTATGTCCAATGTAAAGGGGCAGCAGATTGGGTTAGAAGTGCCTATACTGTAGTATCAGACAGTCCTAATTTTAATTCCAGTCCCATCACTTACAGACATATAACAGACAATATCCGATGTAAACCTTGATGAAGATCTATAAATGAAATTCATACAGAGTGCCAAGCAAAGTGCTCACTTTATAGCAGGTATAAAACATATGCTGCACTGAGGTCATCTATAAACACTGATTGGGCATCTACCATGAGCCTTGTCTTATAGGCTCTGGAGATGAAGAGATGAACAAGACCTTGCCCTTGAGGTTACTGTTGAAGGAGGGGAAAAATGGATTAGCTATCTACCACCTAAGCAAAAGAAGTTCCAAGAAGGTGGACTTTATGCAGCTGGTGGAGATGGAAGAACTCCTGTAGGAAGTAGCTCCTGGCTGAATGTATAAGGGTGGAAAACATTTAGCCAAGCCCAGAAAAGGAAAAGAAGCATACTGGGTACAATAAAACACAGTCAAAAGGCTTGGGAACCTGAAATAGCACCATGTGTGTAAGAACCAGGAAGAAAGGGTGAGTTGGGGAGTGGTGAGAGATGGAGCCAGAAAGGTAAGCACAGCCAGACTGTGAAGTACCTCCATGCCATTTCAACATGCATTCATTTCTAAGGGCTGTTGTAATAAATTACCACAAATGGGAGGCTTAAAACAATAGCAATTTATTCTGCTGCAGTTCTAAAGACTAGAATCCAAAATCAAGTCGTCCACGGGGCTGGTTCCTTCTGGAGGCTCTGAGGGAGAATGTGTCCCACGTTGCCCTCCAAACTTCTGCTTATGCATCACTCCTATCCCTCCTTCCAACTTCACATGGCATTCTCCCCATACAGGTCATTGTATCCAAATTTGCTCCTCCTATGAGGATGCCGCCTGCAGCTGTAGCCCTGTGGCATCCGATCCCGTCAGATCTCGGAAGCTAAGCAGGGTCGGGCCTGGTTAGTACCTGGATGGGAGACCACCTGGGAACATCAGAAGCTGTAGGCTTGGGAGAAGGACCTGGCAACCCCTCCCAAAAATCAATCTGCCATTGAAAACCCTATGAACAGCAGAGAAGCACTGACAATAGTGTTTCCCCTGTTGTACAGAGGGTCGCTATGAGTCAGATACAGACTCGATGGCACCTAACAACAACAACAATGAGGATGCCAGTCCTTGAACTAGGGCCCACTCTGACAGAGATGACCATGTTTGAATGTGGTTACATCTGCAAAGATGATGAAAGGCACTAGGGTTAGGACTTGAATTTAGCACTTTGGGGGAAACAGTTCATTCTGTAACACAGATAATAGAGAGTGATGGTAAGGCTTTGATTTGGGAAGGTCTTACAGGCTTTCATAGGAGAAAGAGATGATGAGATCTCCTCATATGGCTCTTTCCCTTGGGTCACTATGAAGCTCTCAGTCAAACACAAGCGCGCACGCGCACGCAAACACACACACACACACACACACACACACACATTTTTGTCCCCTGAATCTAAAGAAGAATATACATTCCTTGGGAAAAAAGGAAAAAACACAGAAATACATCTTTGTGCGTGCATGGGTACACACATACAGGGCACTACAGTTTGTATTTAATTTCTAAGCATTCTTTTTGACTGTCTCTCATTTTCCCTATCCTCCTGTGTCACTGGGAATCCTAACAGGAGACAGATGTGCACTCAAATTAGGGCAATTCAAGAAGGGCTCATTTACAGTGGGGACAGTGGGGTTGTTTTCAGAGTCATGGCCTGGGGCTGGGGAAGGACAACAGGTAGTGCAATGACCAGGGGCCAATAACAGGGGAGATTCACACCCAGTCCCAGGGGGTGTGGCAGCTACCTGTCCAGAAGGAGTCTCACTGAGAAGTCACCTTGAGAGGAGTAGAGTCCCCTATGGAAGGACACATCCTGCCTGATGTGACCTCACGACCTCACCCCCTTTCCTTACTGACCTCCTGCTGGTGCTCTGTAGCTAAACCCAGCAGGGACCCAGGGGTGGGCCCCATGATCAGAGCCACAGGGCAGAAAAAGGATGAGAGGCAGAAAGGGGACCTGAAAAGGCAAACAGAAGACCCCCACCAAGTCTGGTTTTCCCTCTTCTGGGCTCAGAACCTGATATTCCAAAAGAGATACCCTGACATGCTGAGTGTTTTAAGCTGAAGGAAACAGAAAACTGCAGGAGCTGCCCCTGGCTTTTTGGGGCTTTCTCCCCTGACCCAGGCCATGAAAGAATTCTCCCACTGACCTCCCTCAGGAGCCCGTCATAAGACCCTCATTCCCAAGGCCTCCTGCCGCATACCTGGAGGCCAACAAGAACCTGAAACAGGACTTTCTAAGTCTGGCTAGTTGATTACTATTTGCTCACCTTTATACTCTCCCATCACACTTCTGCATGACTGCCTGTGAGATTCACAGTTCCCCCCCCATCTCTTTTTCTCTGAATGTTCTCATCTCATGGAAAACTTAAGTGAAATAAACTAGTTTTGGTTCTCTTATTAATCTGTCTTTGTGATAGGGTTGTCAGCCATGAATCATTAAATGGGTGAAGAGATAAATCTTTTTTCCCCTACATCCTTCATCCTAATTGCTTTATTTATTTTTATGCTTTCATTTTTCATACTCTTTGTATGTGAGTCAGTCATCTCAAATCTTTTCTTTTTAGAGAATAAAAAGGGGAATAACCACCAAAAAAAAAAAAAAAAAAGCCACCATCAGAGTAGGAATTTCCTGTTCTTTCACCACAATGCTTTCTGTCCTCTGGAGTTTGTGTGACAGTCATTTGAGTCACCCCAACACTCATAGCAGCTGATCCATGGTGGAATCAGCCCTTGCGCACAGGCCTCTGGCCACTCAGCATGTTACATAAACTCCGGCAGGCTCCCTACCTCAGGGGCATTTAGAATATGCTTGCAGCAAGAGTCATCCTGGCCAACCCTCTGACAGATGTGGCTGACTGCCACACTCGCAAGAGAGGCCCAGCTGCAGTACTGGAGGGGGCAGAATGAGCTCTGGAGGGGACACAGCCTCTTCGTCTGAAACACATCTGATCGTTTTGTGCATGTGCTGAGAAGATAATCTTTCCTCCCAGAGCTCAGTGCACTGCAGGAGTACTTAGACACAGGTGCAAAATGTCAGAGCTAGAGGGAACCCTAAGGACCAGCTGGCCCAAGCCCTTAGTGATGCAGCTGCGTAGACTAAGGGCCAGGGAACAGCAGGGTCCTTGCTATCCTGGCTCTCTTCCCCACAGTGTGCCACCTGCTGTGTTCACGACCTCACACTACTTCTCATCAAAGATCTGCTGAGTGCCTGCTGTGTACAGGGCACCATATCAAGAAATGCAGCCAAGACTGGTTTACCCCTCTTCAAGGAGCCTACTCGCTATCACTAACCCTTACCACAACCCTGCAAGGTGTGCTCAGGTCTTGAGGGGAAAGGGAGTCAGCCACATACCACTCTTTCCGAGCATCACCAGACCTGGAAGCCTTGGTTGTAACCTGCATGAAGACATTGATGTTTCTAAAGAAACAAATCACATTCCTCTGGACGGGTTTGGGTGCAGTCAGGAGGAGAGACAATGCGTAAGAGAGGCTTTCATTAGCAAAAGTTCAGCACAGTGAGCCTCAACCATCCAATGGGGTTTCCCTCTTTCCACTGAAGGAAATAAGGATAAAGGCTTGTTTTTCTCAACTTCAGGGAAAATTATATTTTCTTTTTCAAACTGGTCCTCTGACAACTAATTGACTCTAATTCTCAGCAGGGTTGGACTCAGTTTCTGGCAAGCTCTAGGCTGTGACCCACATTGCCTTATGATGCAGACCCACTGGGGAAAGCTGACCCAGGACACAGCTCCTATCATCCAGGAGAGTACTCACAAATGAACACCAAGTGGGAGGAATGGGGGCCTTGGTGTCAAATGAGTCCTGGCTCTACCAGTGAAAGCTCTGTGACATTTGAGCAAGCCACTTATCAATTAGACTCAATTTTCTCAACTATAAAATGAGAGTGGTTGTAATCCTTACTATAATTCTATCAGGCAGGCTCTGATTGATATTAGAAAGTAATATGTTAAAAAATGGGCTGGGGGTGCAGCTCAGCGGTCCAGCACTTGCAGAGTATGCAAGCGTGAGGCCCTGGGTCCAAACACCAGTACCACAAAAAAAAAAAAAAAATGTTTATCTAAGTGCCATGCATGTAGTTAGTACTTAATAATTGCTATTACCAGCATTATTACATATACTAAGAATTGAATGCCTGCAGTCCTCCCACTATGGTGTCTGATCCCATCAGATCTCAGAAGCTAAGCAGGGTCAGGCCTGGTCAGTACTTGGATGGGAGACCACCTGGGAACACCAGGTGCTGTAGGCTTGGGAGAAGGACCCAGCAACCCACTCCCAAGAAACTATCAGCCATTGAAAACCCTATGAATAGCAGAGAAGCACTGACAATAGTGTTTCACCTGCAGTATGTAGGGTAACTATGAGTTAAACACAGACTGACAGCACCTAAAAACAACAACAAGAAGAATTGAATAATTGTCATTAGTATTTGTAATTAAAAAAAACCCACTTACAATGCTCATGTGGTTCATAATTACAAAGTTATGAAGTTTTTTTGCTTTTTAGCATTGTTGTTGTTGTTATTATTATTGTTATTATTGTTATTATCATTATTATCATTATTATTATTATTATTGGTACTGGGGTGTTGAACCTAGGTCCTTCCACAGGCTAGGCAAGTGCTCTGCCATTGAGCTGCACCCCTTTTTTAATTTTTTATTTTGAGACAAGATCTCATTAAGTTGTGCAGGCTGCCTCTGGCCTCAAACTCGCAATCCTTCTATCTCAGCCATCCAAGTCGCTGAAGTAATAGGTATGTGCCACAGCACCCAGCTGAACAGCATTATTTTAAATCAACCTTTTAAATTTTTTTTCTGAATCTAAAGGGGAATATATATTCCTTGGGAATAAAGGAGAAAATACAGAAGAGACTTAAAAGGAAAATTAAAAACACCCATCAACTCACAATCCAGAGATTGCCACTGTTTACATGGTATATTTCTCGCCAACATTTTTTGTATGTATGTTTGTGTGTAAAAAGGTTAATTGTTACATAAATGAGATTATGCTTCACATATATGACCATTTGCCAAAGAAAATAGTTCTATACTATTCTATCAATGCACTATAATTTACACAACCATTTTCTTACAATGAGGTTTTTGGAGTTTCCCCCCAGTATTTTTGCTCTTATAAATAGTGCTATCATGGGATTCTCTGTATAGAAATATTTTCTCTGTATAGAAATATTTCCCATACTTTCTCATAATCTCAAAGATGAAATTCTCTTGGTGGAATTTTCAGATCAAAAGAAATACTAAGTACTAAATACTAAATCACCACCCCCTTCAGCATAATATAAATATTCACTTTTAAATTTTTTATTTCAAGGTAAAATAGATTTTGTCAATTTCCTTGTCTTGATTACTAGTAAGTTTGATAGTCATTATGGGGTCTTTCTCTAGGAATTGTATGTACACACCTTTGGCCCCCTTTCTCCTGCATTTGATGATTTTCTTATCATTACACATGAGTTCTTTATATAATGAAAGTATTTTTAAATGTCACATCTGTGACAAATGAATTTCCTGGTGTATTATTTGTCTTTTAATTTTTATTGGTACATTGACATAAAAATTTTTAATTTTATTAGTTTAAGAACTTAATATAAATTATAATTAACACTGCTTTCATATACACAGCTGACTCAAACTCCAAACTCTTAAACCTTAAAGAATTAAAGAAAACTCAGTAGAGCCAGTTAGTTCCTGTATGTCTAAACAAATAGGATAGCTTTTTTGTAAAAATAGCCTAGTCATAAGGAATAAACTTCTATGTACAGTAATGATTTGCTGAAACTGCTTTGGTTGGCACACAAAGGTTCATTATATTATCACTCTTTGTGTTTTTAATTTTCCCATAACAAAAAGTCTAAAACATTATTTTCAGTCTTGACTTCCTAGACAAGCTCGAATAGTCTTCTATGAGTTGTGTTCTGCTACTTTTGAAGACTCATGCACACATATTGCTACTTTATAAATTTGGATAAATTTGATACTGCTGTAAGTTTCAGTTACCTTATCTATTGAAAGACAAGGTAAAACAAACAAGTAAAAACTAGCCCCAAACTTACAAGACTGCTGAAAAGAGGGAATGAAATAATGTATATCTATCATAGTACATGGTGCTATGGAGCACAGTAGATACTCAAGAAAGATTTTCCTATATTAGTATTAGGCTGGGATTTAGCTCAGTTGGTAGAGCGCTGCGCTGCAGTTTCTGAGGTCCTGAGTTCGATTCCCAGCACTCCAAAAATGGGAGAAGGGCCTGACAATCCACTCCCATGGCAATCCTGAAAAAAACAGTCAGCCATTGAAAACCCTATGAGGGTTGCTATGAGTCAGATGCCAACTCGACAGCATCTAACAACAACAACAACATATTAGTATTACTGCTATTTCATTTTCTGTATTTCTTGCTGCAAGAATCAGAAGATGATCCTGGCTGATTGAGCAGAAGATAGGTTGATTTCAAAGATATTGGAAGGACTACAAGACAAGGTCAAGAAAAAGCTTATGGATGATACCCAAAACCCTAGCCAGAAGAAAAACATACCGTGGCTGCCAACACACTGCAGAGCACAGGTGGAAACTGCCCTGGCCACCATAGGCTGACACCCCCACCTCTGCACCAGAGCTAGATGAACCTGTAACCAGAATGAAAACATCATTAGAAAGGGTGAAAAGACAGAAGTACCAGGTTTGCCCGGCTCCCAGCTGGTATCTCAGATGATCAGACAGCTTGACCTCATGGGGTAACCCAAACTAAATCTTCATTGCTGAGGGATCTGAGCCATAAATGGTCCTACCGGTATGCATATTTTAGCCATCTTCCTTTTTTTAATTCCTAAACCTTAAAAGCCTGCCTCCATACCACTGTGGCATTTGATCCTGTAAGACCTCTGAAAGTAAGCAGGGTTGGGGCTGGTTAACCCTTGGGTGGGAAACCACCTGGGAACACCAGGTGTGGTAGGCTTGGAAGAAGGACCCAGCAACCCACTCCCAAAAAACAATCAGCCACTGAAAACCCTATGAATAGAGAGAAGCACTAAAAATAGTGTTTCACCTGTTGTACATAGGGTTGCTATGAGTCAGACACTGACTCAATGGCACCTAACAACAAACCTGAAAAAGAGGGGGGGTGGGTGTGGTGGCGCACATCCATAATCCCAGTAACTCAGGATTCTGAGGCAGGAAGATCACAAGTTCAAGGTCAGAGGCTGCCTGCATAACTTAGCAAGACCCTATCTCAAACTAAAAAAAAAAAAAAAAATTAAAAAGGGACTGATGATGCAGCTCAGTGGTAGAGCATCTGTAAAATGCACAAGGCCCTGGGTTCAGCCTTCCAGTACCACTAAAAACAAAAAAACAAACAAAAAAAAAAAATTGAAAAACTCTACAGAGTAATTTCTGAATTCCATTTATAATTCTCCTCTCCAATTTTGTAGCAACTGCTTTATCCCTTAATACTTAGGATTAATCACCCCATAGAGCACAGCAAACTCCTTTTGGCCTGTTTGCCATGAGCTTGAAGCAGCCTGAACTTGGCACGTGGCAGTTCAGCTTCTTATCCAACAGCACCATTATCCTGTGCCTTGATGAAAGGATGTCACGGAGGGTACTGAGTTGAGTTTTCCACCTGAGCAGAACTCAGAGTCACAGGGATGGAAGCACAATTTCCACAAATAGGAAGATCTGGTTGTAGAGAGTTGCCCCCACCTTTACTCCTGATTCCTACACTAAGGTCTTCCATCAGTGAGAAAGACTCCACAGCATGTGGTCTTTGGCTCAGAACACATGCTACATCTCCAGAGACAGACAACACTCTACCCTGGTGACCTGGTGCTGTTATTGAATAATGAATAAACCATTTTGCCAATCTTAAAAATCATGTGCTATGTGCTTAGGCCAGCCCAATCCTCCTGGCACTTAGATTTCTCAGTGCCATTTCATGAATAAGTGACTTGTTGGTCACAAATTTATTTGTAATATAAAAACTTCATCAGTTACATTGGCAGACTTGATCATTTCAAGACAAGAAGATCCCCAATTAGGGATGACCCTTCCCAGCATCACTGCCTTCCAGCATCCTATCTGAGAAGGAAGCTGCCCTATCTCACAACTCAAAAATGGAGGAGCCTGCTCCCCACTTCTGAGAATATAACGGAGTTCTGGGGTTGTCAGAGTCTTTCCCTTAAAGTCCTGATGACTTTATACCACTGGACCCCCAAGGGCATGTGTTATCCTAGTAAATGTACTCACAGGCCTGCTTGGCTGAGCAGGATGTAATATTAGACAAAGATGTTTAGCCACCAAAGCCTTACCTCCTAAGCTTAGGAAGAAAGGAGTGTTCCAACACACAACCAGGGAAATGCTGGTGTGTAGAAACCCAGGGCTGAGGCAGAATCTTAGCTCACCTCATAAGCCCACAGGCCTATCCTGACGATTAGGTTAAATAAACAACAGATATAAAGTTCTCATCACATAGTAGGTATTCAGGGAAAATGTGTTCCCTCCATACTTTAAAATCTTGCTAGGGGGTGAGTAGGCTGGGTGTTAATGTAAACATATTAAAAATAAAGAAGATGGGGCTCCAAGAGATTAAACTTCATGTTAATGGGAACACAGCTAAAAAGTGGGAGTAGTCATAGCGGGAACTGACCTCAACTTTCTGGCTCCAATTGTAATTAACTCAACTCACCACTTCCCAAGACACTCGAGCTTGGTCTGGTTGTACTCATCCTGCAAGTTAACATTTCACAAATACTGAGTCACGGCTTCCCCAGCCCTTAGGCTGCGTCAGCATCACAGCACTCTCCATCACAGGCCCCTCTAATGGGAAGGCACAAGGCTAAGGCTGCCAGGAACAGCGAAGTAGGTAGGATGCCTGTGCTGCCCTAGCCTGCTCCCATCAAGTGACCCGACCCAAATGAGCTGGAGGAATGGATGATGCTGCCAGGGACCACATCAGAAAGACAATATTTGAAGAGTGAAATGTTTTCTAAAGAATATCAAGTTCTTGGAATGAGCAAGTGCCTGGAGTTTTGTTTTGTTTATTGCTTTTTTTTTTTTTTTTGCAGTACTGGGGGTTGAACCCAGGGCCTCGCACCTGCATGCTTTGCTTTGCAAGTGCTGGGCCACTGAGCTGTGGCCCCAGCCCATTTTTTTACTTTTGGAGACAGGGTCTTGCTAAGTTACACAGACTGTTTCTGGTCTCAAACTTGCAATCCTCCTGCCTCCTCCTCCCAAGCCACTGGGATTACAGGCATGTGCCACTGTGCCCGGCGCTCATGCCTGGAGTTCTTGAGGCTCATGCCTGGAGTTCTGACTCATGCTGGCTAGGCCAGGACACGTGCTATAGATAGTGGGAAGATAGGTAGCAGGATGTCAGGCCTGAAAGGGATCTTAGATATTATCCCTTCCTTTAGCAATGAAGAAATCATGGTTAAAAACAGAAGACTGGCTTTTCTGAGGGGGCACAGCTAATTAGGGGCAGCTCTGGGATCTAAACCCAGATGTTCTCTTTCATTCAATATTTATAGGGCACTTACTATGGGCCTCAAGGGAGATTAAGTACTAAGTATACAGAAGTAAACAAGACAAGCAAATTCTCTGTCTTCCCAGAGTGGAGTTTCTAGTGAGAGGAGAGACAAGTAAATAAACAATTACAGAAAATGATGAGAAGGTCTACGAAGGGGGTTAAGGAAGACAGGCTCATCTGCTCCAGGAGGTCAAGAAAGGAGTTCTAGATTAAGTCACGGTTCAACTCATAGCCAAAGACTAAGAGATAGTAACCAGGTGAGAGGGGATTAGGTAGAAAAACTTTCCAGGCAAGAGGAGTCTCTATATACCAAATACAGTACTAGACTCTTGTTCTGAAAATATGTGTAACCTATGGATGCTGTCTCACTCAAGAAACAGAGAGGGTGTGAGGAAGCACAGAGGAACTGTCCTTCTGATAAAAGGAGGTACCATCATCTGACCTGGACCGTAAAGGATGACTAGGACATCAGTAGGTACAGAAAAAGGATATTCCAAGGCCAAAGAGACAGTGTGAAAAGGCACAGCAGAAGAGCCAATGGCAATTCTTTTGCCAGGAATTGACCTTCCTAGAGGAGGCCAGTAAATGTTTATCAAATAATAAATATTAGGACTAACAGGAATTTTGGGGGTTCAGAGTAGCATGAAGGAGTTTCATGGTTTCTAGTGGCTAGCAGTGAAATCTTCCCAGCAGCAGGTTCTTAACAGCCTCTGATTCAGCACAACACAAAGGGAAGAGGCCAGGGTCATGGTCCATGCTCACTTCCCTATGCTGTTTCATGGCCAGTACAACCAAGGTAGCCCAGCAGCTAGTGTCCATGAGTTCCCAGTGTCTCTAACTCTGAAGGCTCCAGGTGGCCCAGGAAATAGTAAGAAGGAACACAGTCTTTCAGCTAATTAATCTTACTCTGATTATGGGATAAGTAGAACAAACAAACTGATGTCTAATAGAAGGACAAGAATCCCTAATGTCCCACCTATGATAACATGTAAAGAAAGCAGCGCTAAAAATCAACAGCCTCCACCGTGAATGAAAATCAGGGAGTTGCTACGTCTAGGGGGGCAGACTGTACATCCTCAGTCTGCACATCTCTACTTACTTCCATATGACCGCAGTGAGAGAGCTGGACATATCCACACATCCATCTTCAGGGGCTTTGAGACTAAGCCTGGGGCTTCTATGAACCTCCTACACAATAGCCAAGCCTTGAATGTTTATAGCAGACTGCAAGACAGCCTCCTAGTGTTACAGCAAAGTCCTAGCTAGACTCATCATCAGGTCTTTGGGGCTCCAAAGTCCATGCTCTTCCCATCAAGCATCCAGGACAAGGAAATGGGTGGATGGGCTGCTGCCTGCAATACAGGGAGTTGTCTAGTTGGTTGACACGATGCACAAAATGGGGAGCAGAAACGCATGTGCTAAGAAATGGAGCTGGAGGCCAATCCTGGGCCCCTACCATCCGGTGGAAGATGTGGCAGGGACCACAAAAAGAGAAGAAAGCCTCTCCCCAAAGAGCCACCAGACTCAAGGGACAGAGACCATGTGCCAAATAATCCAGGCTGAGGCTGAGCACTCTTTTATGGGAGCCACAAGCAAACCCTTCTTCCACAGCCCTGCAAAGACAGCCCCATGTGGATTCCTGGCTGGCTTGCTCACCCACTGCGCACTCCCATGTCATCTCGGCCTGAGCAGACTGTGTTTCAATCCTCATTCTTTGTCCCATGGGCCTTTATTTTTTTTTCTATCTACTCCATCCCTAGTCACAGTTCAACCCCCAAAAGTGAGGGTGTGGTCCTATAGCCCTGGCCACCACCTCTGTATCAAGTGTCAGCCAGACACTTGTATATAGCCTGGATCCAGTAATAACCATTTCAGCCCAGCTAAGCCTCCTGGCCTGCGCCTGCATCTGCAGCTGTGTGGACAGACTTGCTCTGTCCAGAAAGCAGGGCAAATGGTTGAATGCCTTGCCTTAGGACCTAGTCAGTCTTCACCCACCTATGGAAAGTGACTATGAAATTGTATGACCCCCACATCTGCCTTGTGTGACAATCACAGTGCGTTCCCGTGGAGGATAGCCTCACTCACTTCTGCATCATGTGTTCCCCTAGAGTGCTTCAGTCTCATGCTGGACACTGGGCACAAGGCAAGTGCCAGAAATAGTCAAGCTTTTCCCAACTCCCTTCAGACACAGTACAACAGCTTCCTGCCCAGTGTCCACAGCCCCAGTGCTTCCCCAACTCATCACGGGCAGTCTCAACACCATCTTTGCCAACCTTCACTGAGCTCTTACCATGCAGGTAAGCACACGAGCCATGCGTATAAGCACAGGGAAGTGCATGAGACATGCATGTTAGCTCAGATAAGCACAAGAACCGTGCAACTAAGTACAAGTAAGTGCACATGACATGCCGGTAAGTGCAAGCAAGCATATATACTATGTAGGTAAACACAGGTAAGTACATATGACATATATGTACACAGAAGTGCACATGACATGCATGTAAGCATGGATGAGTGCATATAACATGCATGTGAGCACAGATGAGTATGTACAGCTTGTGTAAGTGTAAGTAACCATGTGTAACATACATACAAGCACAGGTAGGTGCATGTGGCATGCATACAAGCACAGATGAGTGCATGTAACCTACATAAAAACATACATGAGTGCATGTAACCACAGGGGAGTATGTGTGGCATGCATTTAAGCACAGAGGAGTACACATAACATGCATGTAACCATATATACCCCTCTGTTTTCCTTAGTTGATCTTTACCGTGACCATGAACTAGAGATAATGGTTAGCCCATTTTACAGATAAAAAAACCAAAGCATCCCATTCAGTCACTGGGTAAGTATTTAATAGAAAATCTGTTTGAGGAACAAAACAGTCCTCTGAGGAAAAGAAAAAGGGGAAGGAATTAACACTTAATGAGCACCTACTGCATGTGAGAAGCTATCTGTTTTCCAGATGATACCTCATTTAATCTTTGCAACACTGCTGGGGAGTGGATTTTGATTCCTCAGTTTTTACAGACATGCCAGGGATTTCACTATGAACTAAGCAGATAAGCCGTTTTCCATGGATCTGGCATTTTAATGGTGGAAGTAAACACTGCTCAGTCAGAGAATCCATGAGTCAGGATAGGTGTGGAAGAGAAAGTAGGAGATGAAGACAGAGAGGGAGGGAGGGATGGTCAGGGAAGGCTTCTCTTAGGAGGTGACTCTTGAGCAAAGACCTGAGTAAGCAAGGGAGCCAGTTATTTGAGTCTGCTGACAGAGCACACCCCAAGGCAAGCTCTTGCTGTTTGCATTCCATCTCCTCTGGCAAGCAGTACCTTCAGTCTCAGAGATTTACTCTGGAGCAGGATTGGTGCTCCTGTTTTCTCCCGGGCCAGTTCTCCAGCCTTCAAAGCACATTGTTGCAAAGGCTCTGGGACTGCCCAGGCATAGCAGAGAGGGGTACCCTGACTGCTCCAGCCATATCAGCCTGGGTGTGTAGGCTGGAGTGTGTGGGGGCATTGGTTCCAGAAGCTTGCTTGCCCTGCCCACTAGAGTCCTTGACAGCTAAATGACTGTCTGGCCATGGCATAGACACCCCCAGGAAAGAGGAAACTCTTCCCAAGCCACCTGCCCACCAATATCCTCTCACAGAATGGGGAAGAGTGTAGGACACTAATAGAGGCCCTTCCCATGTCATCTGTCACCATTGTAGGCTGCAAATTCCCCTAAGGCAGGAACCACACCTTACTAACTTCTGCATCCTCAGTTCCCAGTTCTAGGCCTGCCATTAAGTAGATGTCCAATAAGTGTGTTTTGAATGGAATGGAATATTCACCCTGATAATGAGCTAAAATTGGCTTCTTTGAAACCTCTACTTCTTAGACAATATTATAAAATCCTTCTACATGTCCACCCTTACAAGAAAAAGGAAAGAAGAGGTAGTATTAAATATATGTTGAACACTTACTAAATATCAAGTCTATATGGTTTCCAAGTGTTAATTTATTTAACCTTCCTCACAACTCTGTGAAGTAATTATTGCTTTCCCTTTTATGAATGTAGAAATACATAAATCTCAAATAGCCCCTGCTTATGATTCTGGCTCTACCACTCAGCTGTGTGGCTTCTGGTCACCCTCAATGTTTCTGGCCCCTGAGTCATTTAGATTTGCCTCTCTACCTCTCACAGATTAGAAGACAGCAATTACATCCTCCTGAGTCCTTTCATCCTCATTTACAAACTAAAGCATCTCATAGTGCAGTGGTCCAGAGCACAGCTCCGGAATTGCCACAACCAGGATTTGTCCACAACTACACTGTCACTTATACACAAGGGACTGAACTTTTCTGAACATTGGTTTTCTACCCATGTGACATAGTATACTAAAAACACCATCCCAAAGCATAATTGCAAAGATTAAATAATTTAACAGATATAAGCATGTAGCCCCCACATGTCTGTCAGTTTGCCTTACTGTGGGGGCTTTCATGTTGCTATGAGGCTGAAAGCTATGCCATTAGTATCCCAGATACTGGCAGGGTCACCCATGGTGGACAGCTTTCAGCTGAGCTTCCAGACTAAGATAGACTAGGGAGGAGGACCTGACAACCCACTCCTGAAACAACTAGCCATTGAAAACCCTATGACAATTGGGAAACATTGTCAGATGTAGTGCCAGAAAATGAGCCCCTCGGGTTGGAAGGCACTCAAAAGATGACTGGGGAAGAGTTGTCTCCTCAAAGTAGAGTCTACCTTGATGACTGATATGGAGGAAAGCCCCAGTGACCTCTGTTTGTTGATGGGGCCCTACTCAAAATGAGGAGAAACAACTGTAAACATCCATTAACAATTGTAACATAGAATGTATATAGTATGAATCTAGGAAAATTAGAAATTGTTAAAAGAGAAATGGAGCACATAAACATTAACATTCTAGGCATCACTGAGAAAAGATTGAGGTTGCCCACAATTTTACTTTACTTGGTTCTACAATCAACACCCATAGAAGCAGCAGTCAAGAAATCAAAAGACACATTGCTTTGGGAAAAGCTGTGACAAAAGATCTCTTTAAAGTATTGACAAATAAAGATGTTACATTGAAGACGAAGGTGTGCCTGACTCGTGCCATGGTGTTTTCAGTCACATCATATGGTTGTGAAAGCTGGACATTGAACAAGGGAGACAGGAGAAGAATTGATGCTTTTGAATTATGGTGCTGGAGATGAATATTGAATATCCCACAGACTGCTAGAAAACCAACGGATCTGTCCTAGAAGTGCAACCAGAGTGCTCCTTGGAAGCAAGGATGGCTAGACTGCATCTCACTTATTTCAGACATGTAGTCAGGAGGGACCAATCCTTGGAGAAAGACATCATGTTTGGGAGAGTAGCAGGTCAGCAAAAAAAGGAAAACCCTCCACTAGATGGATTGACACAGGATCTGCAACAATGCACTTAAACATAAATGAGATTGTGTGCATGGCACAGAATTAGGAAGTATTCCATTCTGCTGTACATAGATAGGGCTACTATGAGTTGGACCCAACTTGACAGCACCTAACAACAACAACAACAAGCATGTAGCATTCTGTCACACAGTATGTCCTCAAGAGATGCTGTTGCTGAAGATTTCGAGTTCTTTCCCCATCATTTCAACTGAACTTATGGCAGTTTGTTAATATCTCTATTCATATTATGTGACATTCAGAACTGGAAATTATCTTGGTCAGCTTGTTTTCAGGAAACATCATAATCTGCCCTGCCAGCTTAGATCTAGTTCTTGAGAGGAAGTGAGGGGTCAAAGCAAGTGAATAGTATCAGGGTCATACACTTCCTGGAACCCATATGAGCTGCACTAATAAATCACAACTGCAGGACTCTGCATAAATAAACTGGTGTTTATTCTGAGTGGAAGAGAGAAGATGAGTCACATTGAAACAATTGGATTCCCATCATGTTAACTATTTCAGAGGCCCCATCAGGAAAATCTTCTCTGTCCCACAAGGATCAGTGTTTACAACACCCAGGCACAAATCAGCATCCTGTGGCACTTTTTAAATCTCAGAAGTACTTTTTTTTGAACATATAAATGTGTCTAAACAGTTGCATGAAAGCTGGACAATGAATAAGGAGACAGGAGAAAAATACGTGCTTTCTAATTATTGTGTGGAAGATAAATATTGAATATACCATGGACTGCCAAAAGCACCAACAGATCTGTTCTAGAAGTGCAACCAGAGTGTTACTTGGAAGCAAAGATGGCTAGAGTGTGTCTCATGTATTTTGGACATGTTGTCAGGAGGAACCAATCCCCAGAGAAGGACATCATGTTTGGGAGGGTGGCAGGTCAACAAAAAAAGGAAGACCCTCAAATAGATCGATTAACACAGTCACTTCAACAATGTGCTTAAACATATAAAAGATCATATGTATGGCACAGCGTCAAGGAGTGTTATGTCGGGGTCCTATGAGTCAGACCCAACTTCATGGCTTCTAAAAATAGCAACAAGAAATGGGTGCTGTGTTGCATGCCTGTAATACCAGTGAGTAGAGAGGCTGAGACAGGAGGATCATGAGTTTAAGGCCAGATGTAGCCTATATAACACACTGAGACATTGTCTCAAAATAAAAAGTAGAAATGGTGTTGTATGCATGGAGAAAAGGTTAGCACTCCCTTTGACAAGGATGGGCCTGACAAAACAACATGGTTAAGGCATTGCCACCTACTCTGTGGCATCTAACCATTATTTTTTAAGAAGACCCCCAAATAAAACAGGAAGTGATAACCACCCATACCTACAGATGCACAAATCACAAATCAGAAACATGAGAAACGTGAAAAAACAAGGCAATACATCTCTACCAAAACACCATGATTCTTTAACCAGTGAATCCAAAGGTACTGATTCAGTGGAAATGTCAGGCAAATAATTTAAAAGTTTATTTGTAAAAATGATCAATGACTTCAAACAATACACACACTAGCAAACCAACAAGGTAAGAAAATCAATACAGGACTTAGGTCAGAAAATCAACAATGTAGAAGACAAAGTCAGCAAAATGGATGAGAAACTCAGCAAGGAAATTGAGATTTTAAAAATAAATAACCAAAATGTTGGAAATGAAGGATTCAATAAGCCAAATAAAAACACAGTGGAAATCATCACCAGTAGACTAGATGAAACAGAAGATAGAACTTCAGGGATGGAAGATAAGGTTGAGTAAGTACTATATTCAGATATCAACAAAGTAACAAAATTAAAAGAACATGAGTACAATTTTTAAGAACTTTGGGACATGATCATGAGACCAATCTAAGAATCCATGGGGTAGAAAGAGGAGTTGAGATAAAGACTAAAGGCAGAGAAAATTTATTCCGTAAAATTATAGCAGAAAATTTCCCAAATCTGGGAAAAGACACCCAACCACTAGAGGCATTCAGAACACCAAACAGATATGAACCTAAAAGAACCTCCCCATGCCACATAATAATTAAAATGTCAAGATTACAGAACAAAGAAACAATACTGAAAGCTGCAAGAGAAAGATACCAATTCACTTACAAAGGAAACCCCATTAGAATGGCATCAGTCCTCTTAGCACAAACCCTAAATTCTAGGAAAGGATGGAAAGATATACTTCAAGCCCTGAAAATACATAATTGCCAACCAAGATTATTCTATCCAGCAAAGTTAACATTTAGAATTGATGGAGAAATAAAGGTATTCCATGACAAGCACACATTAAAGCAATATATGACCACCAAGCCAGCACTGCAGAAGATACTTAAAGAAATCTTACACACACAGGAGGAAGAAAGGTGGTCTTCACCATGAGAGTACAGGAAAGAATAAACTTCAGGGGAGAGACAGACAAACTAAAGAAAACTAGGAAAGAGTCATGTCTAATGCAAAATCAAAACAAACAAAAAACCCCCAGCAAATCCAGAATATAAATAAGGGAAAAAGAAAAGAATTAATAGTTTATAAACCAATAAGGGAAACACTCAACCCAACAAACAGCAAACCTTTGTCAATAATACCTCTAAATGTAAATGGTCTTAACTTTCCAATTAAAAGACATAGATTAGTTGACTGCATTAAAAAACAAAATCCAACAATTTTTTGTCTGCAAGAAACACATCTCACTGGCAAGGACACTCACGGACTGAAAGAGAGAGGAGGAAAATTGATATACCAAGCAACTGGAAACCAAAAAAAGAAGTAGCCATCCTAGATCAGTAAATGTAGACTTCAAGTTAAAACTAGTCAAAAGATACAAAGAAAGTCACTACATATTAATAAAGGGAATAATTGACCAAGAAGGTATAACGATTGTAAACATATATGCACCAAACATCAGCGCACCCAACTTCATTAAAAAAAAAAAAAAAAAAAAAAAAAAAAAAAAAAAAAAAAAAAAAAAAAAAAAAAAAAAAAAAAAAAAAAAAAAAAAAAAAAAAAAAAAAAAAAAAAAAAAAAAAAAAAAAAAAAAAAAAAAAAAAAAAAACTACTGGACTTAAAGGGATGGAAAGGTCCAGATACAATAATAGTGAGTGACTTTAATACCTAAGTAACATCAATAGAACAGCCAGAAAATAAATCAACAAAGAAACTTCAGAGTTAAACACCACAATAGATCAAATGGACTTAATAGACATATACAGAATATTCCACCCAAAAGTACAGAGTATGTGTTCTTTTTAGCAAGCCATGGAGCATTCTCTAAAATAATCACATTTTAGCCATAAATCAACCCTTAACAAACACAGAAAAATCAAAACAATTTCATATATTTTATGAGACCATAATGGAATAAAAGTAGAAATGAACAGCAAGAGAAATTACAGATACTATAGAAATACATGGAAAGTGAACAACACATTCTTAAATGACCAATGGGTACTAGAAGAAATCAGAAAGGAAACTTGAAAATTCCTAGAATCAAATCAAAATGAAAGCATAACCTATCAGAACCCTTGGGATACAGCAAAGGTAGTGTTAAGAGGGAAATTTATAGTGATGACTGCCTATATTAAAAAATTAGAGCAAGATATAATAAGTTATTTAATGATGCACTGCAAGCTCTTAGAAAAAGAACATACACAAGCCAAAAACAGTAGGTAGTAAGAAATAATAAGGATCAGGGCAGAAATCAATGGAATAGAGACTAAAAGAACAGTAAAAAGAATTGGTGAAACAAGAGCTGGTTCTTTGAGATGATAAACAAGATTAATAAACCTTTAGCCAAACTAACCAAAAAAGACATGCAAGTAGAAGGAAGACCATTGGTAGAAAGGAAGAGGACGGGGGAGAGGGATCGGGAGAGAGTAAAGGGAACATAAGTAATATGGAAATGTCATGTTGTTGTTGTTGTTAGGTGCCGTCTAGTCGGTATCCGACTCATAGTGACCCTCATAGGGTTTTCAATGGCTGACTGTTTCGGGATTGCCTTGGGAGTGGATTGCCTTGGGAGTGGATTGCCAGGCCCTTCATAAGACACATTAAATTGTACATTTAAAATTGCCAATAAAAAAAGGAAAATATGTTTTTTCCTAAAAGATATTCTCTCTCTAGAAATATCAATTTTGTTCCCCCCCCCCAGAATTCATAAATATTTACTGGGTTTTTGTGTGTATTTTTGTCCCCCTACATAGAAAATAATCTTTAAAGAAATCACTCAGAATCCTATAAGTTTACTAATATTAATGTGTTTCTTTCCTGTATATTTTCATATGCTCACATCTTGTACAACATGCATGGTCCCATTCAAGTGATTTATCTTCCTTAAAACTGAGGTTCAATTATATTAAATGGAGAAAAACTGAAACCATTTCCTCTTAGATCTGGAACAAGACAAGGATGTCCTCTCTCTCCTATTCTATTCAACATAGTAATTGAAGTCCTGGCCAGGGCAATCAGACAAGAGAAAGAAATCAAAGGGATACAGATTGGCAAGGAAGAGGTCAAATTATCATTATTTGCAGATGATATGATCTTATACCTGAAAGACCCCAAAAACTCAACCAGAAAACTTCTGGATCTAATTAACTCCTTCAGCAAAGTTGCAGGCTACAAAATTAACACACAAAAATCAATAGCTTTTCTTTACACCAATTCCAAACAGGAAGAAAAGGAAATTTCAGGAAAAAATACCATTCATGATAGCCCACCAGAAAATTACATACCTTGGACTCAATCTAACCAAAGACCCTTCACATCTCTACAAGGAAAATTTCAAAACATTAAAGAAAGAAATAGCAGAGGACACTGAAAAATGGAAAGACCTCCCCTGCTCCTGGATAGGGAGAATTAATATTGTAAAAATGGCTATCCTACCAAAAGAAATCTGTAGATTTAATGCAATACCCATTAAAATTCCACTGACTAACTTTACAGAAATAGAAAAAATGATCCAAAAATTCATATGGAACCACAAAAGACCACATATAGCCAAAACACTTTTAAGCTGTAAATCTAATGCAGGTGGAATCACAATCCCTGACTTCAAACTATACTACAGGGCAATGGTTGCAAAAACAGCTTGGTACTGGCACAAAAATAGGCCTGAAGACATCTGGAACAGAATAGAAGACCCAGAAATATCTCAACACATCTATAGCCACCTGGTTTTCAACAAAGGAGCAAAGCAAGTAAACTGGAAAAAGGACAGCCTCTTCAACAAATGGTGCTGGGAAACATGGTCATCCACATGCAGAAAAATGAAAGTGGATCCACATCTCTCAATATACACGAGAGTTAACTCAAAATGGATAAAAGATCTCAACATAAAACCAGAAACTTTAAAACTTATAGAAGGCAAGATAGGAAACACACTCCATCATATAGGCATAGGAAAGTATTTCCTTAATAGGACTCCCATTGCCCAAGAAATTGCAACAAGAATAGAAAAATGGGATTACATGAAATTAAAAAACTTCTGCACAGCAAAAGAAACAATAAACAGAGTCAAGGAAACCCCCATGGAATGGGAAAAATCTTTGCATTTTATACATCAGATAAACGTCTAATTACTAGAATTTATAAAGAACTCAAGAAAAAAACTCCCCAAAAAACACATAACCCAATACACAAATGGGCAAAGGAACTGAGTAGACAGTTCTCAAATGAAGAGGTCTATAAATCCATGAAACACATGAAAAAATGCTCAATATCCCTAGCTATTAGGGAAATGCAAATCAAAACAAGTCTGAGATTTCACTTTACACCAGTAAGAATGGCCAAGATCAATAAAACAAACAACAACAAATGCTGGCGAGGTTGTGGGGAAAAGGGAACACTCTTACATTGTTGGTGGAGCTGTAAATTGGTCCAACCACTGTGGAAATCAATATGGAGGTATCTTAAAAAATTAAAAATAGATCTACCATATGACCCAGCTATAACACTACTGGGAATTTACCCAAAAGGAGATGGGCCATCATACCACCGAGACACCTGCATCTCCATGTTCAATGCAGCACTTTTCACAATAGCAAGGATATGGAATCAACCAAAGTGCCCTTCAACAGACGAATGAATAAAAGAACTATGGTACATATACACAGTGGAATACTACTCAGCAATCAAGAAAAATGAAATAAGGTCATTCACAGCAAAATGGATGGAATTAGAGAAAATTATTTTAAGTGAATGAACACAAGCTCAGAAAGAGAAATACCACATGTTCTCACCCATATGTGGGAGCTGAATCAAAATTATAGGAAGGAAAAATCCTATTCAAAGGTTGGATCAAAATAAAAGGGGAAAAAAAGCTAAGAATGGTGTTTTATAATATAAATGGTCTAGAAAATACATGCAATTGTTCTAACATGATAAAAAAAAAAGATCACTGCAGGAAAAGTTTCTATCTTAGGCAGAACTGGAACCCAAGGACATATAGAAAAATATTACCAAGTAAAAGATAGAGAAGACTTAGATGGGGAGGGTGGGTATGGAGCAAAGCATATGGGAAGATAAGGGGGAACCTATATGAATAATGTACATCAAAATGCATGTATGGAAATGTCACAATGAAAAGCATGTCAGAATGAATCACATTAAGGTGTACATTAAAAATTTCCAATAAAAAAATCTAAAAAAAAAAAAAACAAAAAAAAAACCAGAGGTTCAGAAAGATTGAATTACTTTCCTAAGGTCACATGGCAGGAAACCGTACAGTCAGACTTCTAGATATGACATGACCCCAGAGCCAAAGGTCTTGCCAATACACTATCCTGCCTTTCAATATTTTTTGCCATTCTTTTTGACATGTAACCCATCTTCTGTATAATTATCTGCTTTCATATTATAGACTGACTACCTATCGTGTCACCCATGTGACTGTCTGCTTGTCATGCTGTGGGTACTTGTGTGTTGCTGTGATGTTGATACATGAAAGCTATGCCACCAGCATTTCAGATACCAGCAGGGCCATCCATGGTAGACAGATTTCAGCTAAACTTCCAGACAAAGACAGACTAGGAAGAAGTATATGGCAGTCTACTCCCAAAATAATTAGCCATTGAAAACCCTATGAATACCAGAGAAGCACTGTGAGTGCTGGAAAATGAGCCCCCCAGGTTGGAAAGCATCCAAAAGATGACTGAGGAAGAATTGCCTACTCAAAGCACAGTTGCATTTACTGATGATTTAATGATTTAATGATGGAATAAAGCCCTGGAAACTCCTTTTGCTGATTTGTCACTATTTAAAAATGAGAAGAAACATAGTGGCTGCAAAAATAGGCTAAAACATAAAAAAATTGTGTTCATGGCAGTGTTGGGTAGTGTTTCATTCTGTTGTACCTAGGGTCACTAACAAAAAACAACAACATGTATCATGTGCCTTATCTTCCTTACTGTCAGTTCTCAGAAAGTGTAGCTACGTGAGGTCTGGGCCATAATCACTGTCAATTCTCTACCATCTAAAGAAGTAAACATTTGTTGTAAACATTGAAAGGTATCTACAAGGCTTCTGATCCAGACTGCCACCCAAGTCACAGTCTCCCTTCCTGTCCCACATAGTGACCAAAGCACAGACTTTGGGCCCTAACAAACCCAGGGTACCATTTCATCTTCACTACTGTGTTAGTCAGTTTGTGTGTTGCTAAAGGAGAATATCTAAAAAAAAACAAATTATGGGAGGAAAGATTCACTGGGACTCACAGTTTAGAGAGCTTCAGTCCATAGAGGCAGCACAAACAGCAGTGCCCATGGTAGAGAACCTCACATCATGATGGATCAGGAGCAAAGAGAGCTACTAGAACGAGTGGACTTCACAAAACTTCAAAAGGCCTGCTCCACAGTGACCCATTTCCACAAAGCTAGGTCCTACCTCCCAAAGTTCCATAGCCTCTCAGGACAGTAACACCAGCTGGGGGCCAAACATTCCAACACATGACTTTGGGGGAGACATTTAAATTCAAACCATAACAACTACTAGGTAACTTTGGAGAAGTTACTGAACATCTGTTTGTGAAACCCAAATGAGTACATGAACTGCATAGTCAATAAGCAATATTGATTATACTATTGTTAATATTATCACCAGTATTATTGCTGACTTTTCCAAATTATCATAGAAATGAACAAACTTCTAAGGCCTAGGAAAAAAAAAGGAGGTGGAATTTTGAGTGGCTTCTTGTGACCTTCAGAGAGCAGAGTGGAATAAGTACTCTTTAGGGGAATTCTTGACCCTTCTAAAAATCCCATTAAACCTAAACACACATCTGTTAGCACACACCAAGCATGCAGTCTCTGCTTTCACCCATAAGTGAGTAGTACAAGGAGGAATATTATATCCAGTAACTCATATGGAACTATTTATCCCCAATCACTTTGTGCTTTTCCTTAAACTTTTCCACAGTCTTTGGTTTCAAAGACCATTTTAGAATGACTGAATTTCCTTGCAAAGTAAGCCCCCCTCTTTAAAAAAAAAAAAAAAAAAAAGGATTGTTTTAGGAAAATCTCCTGAGGGCATTGAGACTATGACTTTCCAAACCTGCTTTCCCCTGTCCTCCCTTTTTCTTTTAAATAATAGTTGCCTAGGAAACCAAGATTCATTAAGAGTGAAGGTGGAAAAATATGACTGAATTTAAAGGAGTTGTGGCTTTCTGCTTAACAGGAAACTTATAGGGATCTTTTAGGGGAAACTTATATGATCAGAGAATATGAGGGCTAAGAGATCATATAATTTAAACTTCTCATTCAGAGGTAGGGAAACTGAGGCCTAGAAGAGAAAAATTAATAATCCAGAGTGACACAGCAATTCAACCAAAGAACTTAGGCTTGATCTTGTTGTTAGGTGCTGCTGAATCAGGTCTGACTCATAGCAACCCTATGTGTACTCCTTGATTCTGTGCCAGGCACATAATCTTTTGGATGTTTAAACTCATTGTTTCAGCCACTGTGTCAATCCATCTAGTTGAAGGTCTTCCTTTTTTTCATTGATGTGCCACTCTCCCAAACATGATGCCCTTTTCCAGGGATTTGTTGTCCCTCCTGACAACATGTACAAAATACATGAGAAACAATCTAGTCAGCCTTGCTTGCAAGGAACACCCTCATTGCACTTCTTCTCAGACAGAGGAGTTGGATGCCCTTTCTTTGGAGTAGGCATAAATATGGATCTCTTCCAGTCAGTTGGCCAGGTAGCTGTTTTCCAAATTTCTTGGCATAAACATGTTAGCACCTCCAGTGCTACATCTGTTTGTTGAAACATCTCTGTTGGTATTCCATCAATTCCTGGAGACTTGTGTTTCACCAATTCCTTCAAGGCAGTTTGCACTTCATCCTTCAGTACCATTAGTTCTTGATCATATGTAACCTCTTGAAATGGTTGGTGATCCACTAATTCTTTTTGGTATAATGACTCTTGTGTATTATTTCCACTTTCTTTTGATGCTTCCTGTATCATCTATTATTTTCCCTATAGAATCTTCCACTGTTGAATTTTTCCTTCAATTCCTTAAGCTTGAGAAAAACAGAGCATATTATTCCCTTTTGGTTTTCTATCTCAAGCTCTTTGCACATCTCATTATAATATTTGATTTTGTCTTCTCGAGCTGCCCTTTGAAATCTTCTGTTTAGTTCTTTAACTTTGTCATGTCTTCCTTTTACTTTAGCTGCTCAACATTTAAGGGCAAGTATCAGAGTCTCTTTGGACATGTAATTTGGCCTTTTTTTCCCTATCTTTTTAATAACCTTTTGCTTTCTTCATGTATGATGTCTTTCCTCATGTATAATGCCACAGCTCATCTGATCTTCAATCGTTAGTGTCTAACACATCCAACCTGTTCTTAAGGTAGACTCAGGTGGGATATACTCAAGATCATACCTTGGCTCTCATACACTTGTTCTAATTTTTTCCAGTTTCAATGTGAACCTGCCTACAAGCAATTGATGGTCTGATCCACAATCAGAACCTGGTCTTGTTCTGACATTTGATATTGAGTTTTCCATCATCTCTTCCCACAAATGTAGTCTCTTTGGTTCCTGTATGTTCCATCTGGTGAATTCCATGTGTATAGTCACTGTTTATATTGGTGAAAAAATGTATTTGCAATGAAAAGGTTGATGGTCTGATAAAATTCTATCATGCGATCTCCAGCATCACTTCTGTCACTAAGGCCATATTTTCTAACAAATGAGCCTTCTTCTTTGTTTCTAACTTTTTCCAGTTGAGTTAGGCCAGGTCTTTTAGAAAGCAGAGCCTAAGACAGGGGTTAAAATGCTGATGACCACTTTGGGAGGTACAAACCCAGGCTGTGCAAATGAAAAAAAAGGGAAATGAAGGAGGAAAAGTGGGAAGCAATGAGATGCACTGGGAAGCATTCTTGTACCTGCTATGAGTTCACAACAATAGCCCCACAATCAGTCCACAGTTGTCTCAGAGCTCTGGACTTCTCAAGAGCTGCAGGAAGAAGCTATATCTCCAGTTTGGGGACCTAGAAACTGCATCATCCCTGATCAATGACGGATGGTGAATTGGTGAACAAATTACCCAGTTTCCTCACTTCTCCTCACAATTGGGATAATTTAATGCATATATTCTACATTGGCTCCCTAACTAGGTGACCAAACATCTCATGTTGCCTAGGGACTTACCTGGGTTTTATACTGAAGTTTCCTTATCTCAGCAAAGCCCTCAGTCCCAAGCAATCTGGCACAGTTGGTCAGCCCACCCCAGAGGACCCCAGTTTCTTACCTATTCACTGGATAATGAATGCACTTGAAGACACACTCTTTTTTCCTTCTTTTATGTGCAAGCAATCAGATCCAGAGCCTCACCATTCAGCTACATCTCCAACACAAAGGTACTTTTTATAGCCTTCCTTCCCTTTTTTTTTTTCACTTGCTTGTACTATATTCTAGGATCATCACCCTATTAAACTTTTACTTCAAACTTTGTCTCACACTACTTCTAGGGAAACCCAAATGCCTGGTGTAATGACTATCCAACAGACACAGGGTCAGAAGATGTAGAAAGGATTACTCTGTACACCAAGGATTAGTGTCAGAGAGACTGAGGTGGGGCCCAGTGCCTTCATGTGTACTACCCCCAAGTGAGTATTTCAAGCTTTTTTTATCAGGCTATTATCATAACATTAATAATTCTTATCAGTTAGGGGGAAACCAGGTTAAAGTATATTTTCTTTTGAGTAAAGGAAGGTTTATTTAGTAATGTTAGCATGCTATGCTCATTGTGTGTAAGCAGAGCCATGTCACATCTGCACATATGCAGGGTCTATGCTCAAGATCAGAGATAACACAAAGGGGCCTTTAGGATTGAAGAGCTTCCAAGGACCAAAGCCTTCCCAGGCAAGCAGTAGAGCCTTTCCTGGCCACTTTTCTTTAGATTTTCTCCAGCCATCCAGTCATGCCTTCCCTTACACCCTGGCACATAGTAGGCTCTCGATAAATGTTGTGACTAATTATATTACACATAACAAGTCTCCTCCCTCTTTCTTCTAGCTGTTTTAGAAACTTGAGCAAAGTCATCATATAAGTCCCCAGTCTTGCTGCTTAGTCACCTTTCAAATCTGATTTTGTCATGATAGGCAACAGAATGATGCTATGGTTTAGGTACAGTTTGAGTTTACTCCCAAGAGATCATGTGTTAGGAATGTGGTCCTTAATGTGACTATGCTTGGGAGCAGTGGAACCTTGAAGAAGCAGAGCCTAATGGGAATGATAAGTCATTGGAGATGATGTGCTTGGAAAAGATGGAGAGAGGTCTGTGTTGAAAGAGTTGTTATAAAAAAGAAAGACTGACCCCTCCCACTCTCTGGCTTCCTGTCTTGCCACATGATTTCTCTTGTGCACATGCAATCTAATCATGATGCCATCTGATTAAGGCCCTTAGCTGAAGCCAAACAAATAGAGCCACCTGATCTTGGACTTTCAGTCTCCAAAAACATGAGTGAAATAAACTTCTTTACCTTTTACATTACCTAGCCTTAGATATTTTGTTATAGCAACAAAAAAACAGATCAAGAAATATGGTAACTGAGATAGTTAGACAAGCCTACCTCACCCAGGAACATGTATTTTACAATATTTGCATGGTTGCTTTAACCAAGGACTTTTGTCACCCTAAAGAATTAGTTGAGAATGACTAAAGTATTCAGCAAATAGAAAACTATATGTAATTTATCATTTGGTTCTTTTAAATTCTATTTGCATTTAATAATACAGAGGCTGAACTCTTCTGTGTTATTAACAATCCACCTAACTAAATTCAAAACATGTTCAAGGAAGAAAGAGTGACATGTTCAAAATGCTGATTCCAGAGTCCCACTATGATCTCCCTCAACTGAATGCTACCAAGGTGAGATCTGGTAATCTTCATGTTCAACAGTTATTCCAAGTGATTCTTGGGCACATTGCATTTTAAGAGCCACAGCTTTAAGTTGACAGATCTGCCATGCTACATTTTTCTCACTGAGGTACAAATTTTGGTTTGACCTAGGCGGATTTCTCCCTTGATCCACTTGATTTCTGATTTCTGCAGTTTCTCCTCTGAGAGGCCCCTCCTGCTCTTCTCCTATCCTCCTCTGAGCTGACATAGTCACTTTCTAGGAAGTCTGTCTGTTTAGTCTCTGCTTTGGAATGTATTCAAGCTTCACTGTAAGTCCGAGTCTTCATCTACCATGTGGTCCTTAGTACATGCCTACTGTTAATGATGAATTATCTCCAGCTCCCATTTTGCCAGTCTCTTCTGCTCTGGGCCTCTGTGTCCACCTGGCCTAGGGTGTAGAGAAAGGTTATGATATGGGGCTTTGTGCCTGAGATGCCTAGGCTGACCAAGAGCCTGGAGTCAGCCCGAATGACCCCCTTATCTTAGGATTCTGTCTTACAAGCACCCTCCACAAATTCCTTTAAAAGATCACTAGATTAGAATGCTCTGGGCCAGAACAAAAGGCTATAGATATGGGTAGTAACTTCTGAGAACTAAAAGACCTCAAGATAATGCAAATGGCATACTTTAGCAACTCAAATCCCTACCTTATTTGACATTCAATAGCAGACCCCTCTGCCTCTGAATGGCATACTTTAACAACTCAAAGCCTCACCTTATCTGACTTTCACTTTCTCCACCCCCTCCTTCCCTGCTTGTAACCCACAATATAAGCCTTTATCCTGCAATAATTTGGGGTCCCAACACTGAACCCCTGCACCTGTGAGGTGTGGTACCCTAGAGCTCGAGCTTTAATAAAGACTCTTTGTTATTGCATGCGACTTTGGACTCCCTGGTGGTCTTTGGGGAACTCAAACTTTGGGCACAACAGTGCCTGGGATGATATGATTTAAAAATATGTTGTTCCCCTGTCTTTGATGTAAGAGACATTTATCTCTAAATCTAAAATAGAGATTTTCCCTAGTGTGCTAGCCGTGATCACTCCTGAGTAATGCCAGTGAACATATCACCATGACTCCCTACCCTCACTCAGCTGAACAGTTCCAGCACTGTTGATTACCATTGTGCTCCCACAATGGGGTCTCCTTATCCATTTCCTGTGTGTGTATTAGTTTTATCTTCCACCCTGTGAACATTTCAGGGAAAGAGTCATGTCTGACAGACCTTTGATCCTCAGCAACAAACCCAAATCCTGTCTCATAAAAGGTGTTCCAACAATATTTACTGAATGCTATGCCATTGTCTTCATTTTATTTTCCTCACAGCACTTACCATTATCTAAAATTATTAAGTTTGGTCTTTAGTCATTTATTGTACACACACACACACACACACACACACACACACACACACACAAAGAATGTAAACATTTTGCTGGTTTTATGCGCTGAGCTCTGTCCCTCTAAAATTGGTATGTTGAAGTCCTAACCCTCAGTATCTCTGTATTTGGAGATAGAATTTGGGGGGTACACACTGAGAGGGTCAAACCCAGGTCCTTGTGGATGTCAAGCAAGCATTTTACCACTGAGCTATATTCCCCAACCCCTGAAGACAGGATTTTGAAAGAGAAAATTAAGTTAAAATGAGAACTTTAGGGTGGACTGTAATCCAATATGAATATTATCCTTATACGACAAAAGACCATGTGATGACACAGGGAGAAGACAGCCATTTACAAGCCAAGGAGAGAGGCTTCAGAAGAAATTAATCCTGCCAACACTTTGATGTCAGACTTCTAGCCTCCAGAATTGTGAGACAATACATTACTCTCATCCAAGCCACCCAATCTGTGTTATTTTGTTTTGGCAGCTCTTGTAAGCTAATACAAGGAAAAAGAAATTCATCTGCCTTAGCCACTCCCTTATGCCCAGCACTTGGGACAATTTCCTACCATACAGTGGTGTTAAGTAGATAGTTAGGCATGAGTAGGCCATGTTGGAAAGGGGAACTTCATAACCTTTGCAAAGGTCAAACAGCCAGTAGATGAAAGAAAGATTAAAAACATGGTTCCTGCTTCCAGAAATGACCTGGGATGTAACTTCCTAGGGTACCTGAAGGTCCTTGGACATCTAGGCTTTGATCTAGTGGGCTCCACATCCTAACAGAAATTAATGATTGCCTGAGTCCCCAGGATATAAACAAAGGTATACCATTCTAAGATATCTGCCAACAAGCCCATGCTTTTCAAGTGTACCAAACAAGTCCATTAATCCATTTTACATAACAGAGAAGCCAGGTGCAAGATGCCTCTCCCATAAGATTAGCTTACAACTTTGCTCTTGGTAATAGCTCTCAGCTATTGACCACTCTTATTCTTTAAGGGGTACTGTTGTTTTACAATAAACCTTGCCTATACTCTGCTCTTCCTATAGCCGTAGCACTGTGGCATCTGATTCCATCAGATCTTGGAAGCCAAGATGGGTCAGACCTGGTTAGTACTTGGATGGGAGACTGCCTGGGAACACCAGGTGCTGTAGGCTTGGGAGAAGGACCCAGCAGAAAAACAATCAGTCATTGAAATCCCTGTGAGTAGTAGAGAAGTACTAACAATACTGTTTCACCTGTTTTACATAGGGTCACTATGACACAGACTCAACAGCACCTAACAACAACAACAACATACTCTGCTCTACATTCTCTATGTCTTATCTGAATTTTTTCAAAGGAGAGCACAAGAATGAAGGCTGGTTTCTCAGACTCAAACCCTACTAACAGTAGGTGCTTAATAAGTAGAATTGTCAAATAACACCTGAAAATACAAGCAACTTATTTTCTGCAAATATGCCTGCTGTTTCATATATCAGTCTTTGTATATGCTGTTCCTCAACCTAAAACACCCTTCCCTATTCCTTCTCTTCTGCCTCATCTAGCCAAAGAAATCCTATTTTTCCTTCAAAACTCAGTTCAGGCTCATATTTCCTATGAGATGTCCTTGATTCCACTGAATAGAATCATTTTTTTCTCTGTGCTACTTTTAGCTCTATATCTACTATTCTGCATCATTGTAATTGCTACATTCTGAACTTAATTTTGGAAACCATATTCATCCCTAATCCAGCATGGAGCCTGCACTGGAAGAAGTGCTCAGTCATTGAACCATCCAGCCTTTTGACTCTTTCTATCTAGCTGGGATGCACAGAGTCCCCATCTGCAGGTGACTTTCTCTCTGATTGGAGATAGATCCATAAGCACGAGTCTGGCACCAAATATGTATTGCATTAAAATTAATTTACCAAATTGTGTGTTCATATTATGACCTTCTTCTCCTAACAAATGTATTTCATTTTACAAGGCCATACTAAAATCTAACTCTTCTAGAGTGCCTTAGTTGACTCTTCCTGGACTCACTGAGCTCATAGGTTATAACATTTCTGAATACAGCTCAACATTAGGACCATTAACCAAGCCCAGACATGTGACCTGGTGCAACACTTCTAGTTGGGACCCCAGAGTGCATCATGACTCTAAAGCCAACAATATCCAAGCCCCTTACCACCTGTAAGACCAGCCCTGGAAGACCACTCCACTACCAAGATTCATAGTGAGCCAGCCTGCATATACACAGACAGCATGTTGCCTTAAGAAACAAAATCTGCAAGTAAAGAAAACCCTGACTGGAACCATCTGCCCTCCCCCAAAGCTTGAAAGAAGCTGTATGTGGACTCCCTAATCCTTTTCTCTTCCCTCTGCCAGGAATGAATTTCATTTGGAGGCAAAATTGGTAGGGGGCAGGGAGCAGAGAGAGGTAGGCCAGGCACATCTGGACAGCTTTCCTTTGTAAATTCAGAAGACTGTAGGGAATCACTTTCTCCCCCTGACAAAGGAAATGGCCCATAGTCAGGAATTGATGACTTGCAAATCTCATGCAAGTGAAGAAATTATTGTGTATGGAGGTCTATAAGGCCTAGAAAAAAATAAAGAGCAAATAATTTAAGTTGGATGGCTGTTTATGGGACCAGAATCTTCATCATCAGCACTAGCCAGCAAAGACAGTACCTCCAGAGGCATCAATACGGTCCAGAGTCCCAGTGGGCCATTCAACTGATCATGCATTGAGTTAATCAGCCCAAATATCTTAAGAAAGACTGAGGATTCTTTGCCAGGCAGCATGCTCAATGCTAGGGAAATAGCTGTGAGCTTGGATTCATCTTCATCTCTAAAAACCCCATAGGGAAGGCAGTCACATAGCAATAATGTGCAGGCCATTTGTTACAAAGCAATCATCTGGAAACAAATACAGATGGCTGGTAAATCCTATAAAGAAGGTATTTGAAAACACTATTAACTTGACTATGAACTTGACTTTGGAGAAGGGGTGGTAACGAAAACTCTCCTTGAACAAACTTTGGTCAGGCTCCTCTAAGCCCTCTTCTCAAGTAGGACTCAATCCTGGGCCTCTTTAGAGAGAATCCTCCACCTATGATATTTGGTCACGCTAATATTCAGTCAAATTCCTCATCCTCCACCATCCCTTACCCTTGACATCTGACCACCTTGGCCTACCTTCAGCAAGAATCATGTCAAGTCAGCCAAAATCTTCCCTCACCACTGATGTTTTCTCTTACTAATTTTCCGTCTACTGCCCCCTGCCACACACACACTGCTCCTTGGCTCTTAAATCCTCACTTTTCCTTATTGCATTCAGAATTCAGCTGATTTCTATTCTTAGGTCTCTTTTCTCCTTTTGCAATAGTTTCAGGAGAAAATCTATTCTACTCTTTTAGCTACTGCCCAGCTTTTAACTATAGTTTTAAAAGATAAACTTAGGCACCTTAAAACTTTAAAAGAGTATTTGGGCATTCAGCAATTCATGAATCAGGCAGCATCAAACCACAAGAAGTTAGACACCCCATCAAAAAGGCTCAAAGGTAGAACTTTTATAAGGTGTCTTAAGGAACAAGACAAAGAAAATGTTAGGTTGGTTAAAGTAGAAAATCCCTAGTTTGAGGTTAGTTGACAGCTCCTGGTTGGTTAAGCTTAAGTTTCCTTTGGCTGTTTATATGGAGTTCGACTGGTTTGCTACATAAGAACCCAAGATACTGGAGGCATTTCAACCTAATGGCTACCCAACTAATTATTTTAACAGGGGTATGAGACAAAGCCTGGAGAAGAAGGTACAATGCTGGAGCCTGAAGATTATCCATTTTGCTTAAAATAAAAACCTTCTTAAAAGGAGCACAAAGGCACACTACTGTGACTATTTGTGGCATATTTGGGACATGGGAGCAGCTAGGTGGTTGGGTGGGACCTAAGCTTAGGAAAGGTGGTAGAAAACAGCAGGACAGAGGCAGGCAGAAGAAGGTCAAGGCCAAGTCTTGCACTATATGGCATGCATCAGTCCCTGTGTCAACACTCTGCAATATTCCATGAAGGTATTCCAAATGACAAGCAGTGTGGACATAGGCTGTAAGGAAACCAGGAGAAGGTCAGAAGCCCAAAGTGGACCACAATACAATTTATTTAGAAGTTAAAATTTTTTCTTTGAAAAAAATCATCATACACACATTGCATTACACTTCATAAAGCAATTTTAGATTTAATATTTAAAATAATGTTATTTTAACCAACTCTTCAAGTAGAATGAATGCCCAGCACATATGTCCTCCAGTTTATGTCAGGATAGCCACTATTGTTATTAGGTGCTGTCGAGTCATGTCCAACTCAGAACGACCCCAGATGAAACACTCCCTGACACTGTGCCATGCCCAGCACTATGTCAGTGCTTCCCTTGTATTCATAGGTTTTTCAATGGCTGATTGTTTCAGTAGTGGGCTACCAGGTCCTTCTCCCAGGGTAGCCAGAGGAGTATCTAACCCCCAACCTGAAAAGCAGAGCTTGTAGGAGATAGAGACACCGTCAAAGTTTTAATTAGAAGATGTTAAAGCTGTGAATTCCTTACTCCTAGATCTACTCTACGCAATCCCAGATGTCTTCTTTCAATAAGAAAAAGACACAGGAAGAGAATATCAATCTCTCTTCCCCCAAGGGACACAGACCTAGAGTTAACATATAGAGGTCATGCAGCCATTATATGTATATCCCCTTTCTTTTGCCAATGACCCAATACTTCATTTCCAAGGGATTTGAGTCCTTGGTCTCATTCTTATGTGGATATAATATTCTTCTGTAAGCTATTACAACAAGGAGCTACAGTGTGATAAAATCAGGGGAATAATCAGAGTTCCATCCACATTCTTCTGTGCCCCCATGGTGTAGCCCAAACACTGTTTCCACCCAATGGTCAACTACCCCAGCCAATTTTTCTCTTTGTAACCTCTTAGGTCCCAGAGCCCACATGATAAGGAAGTCACTATGACTTCAAATTCAATAGAATTACTGTTTTCTCCAATGGGATTGTTCCTTCTTTAGATACTTCATAAGGTTCAACAGACAAACAAGAGCCACAAATCAAGAAGCAAGATTGTGGGCATGGGTCAGTAGGCTCTGACAAGAGACAGGACCCAATCTTCACCTCTTGATTCCCATAGCTATGGTCACCAATTCAGAATACACACTATACATTGAAAAACAGCCATTCAAACCTGCAACTGGTTACTTCCTACCTGTTGCCAAATTAGAATTTTTAATATGACATTCCATTGGCCTTTAAGGTCAGCTAAATAATGGAGATCCCTCAGGTGTCTGTCAGCTTATCATGTTCTGGGGCTTATGTGTTGCTGTGATGCTAAAAGCTATGCCACCAGTATTTCAGATATCAGTAGGACCACCCGTGGTGGACAGGTTTCAGCTGAGCTTCCAAACTAAGACAGACTAAGGAGAAGGACCCAGCAGCCCACTCCAGAAACAATTGATATTGCTGATGATGTTAGATGCCATCAAGTCGAAGTCTTGAAAACCCTAGGAATAGCAGAAAAGCACTGTCAAATAGAATTCTGGGAAATGAGTGCTCAGGCTGGAAGGCATTCAAGAGACAACTGGCAAAGAGTTGCCTCCTCAAAGTAGATTTGACCTTAACGATAGGAATAGTGTATTGCCCCTGGAACCTCCAGTTTCTGATGTGGCATTGTAGGGAAAAATTGGGAGGAAATTGGCAAAAACTCCCAAACTGGGAAAATGGCATTTGAATATCTGGTTTGTAAATTGGAAATCTAGGGAAAATGAAAGTAATTTGGTTGCATGTTTGTACAAAACCCTTCCTGATTGGACAATTGGACTGAAAGCTGATTGGCTCAGGCCACTCCATGGGCCAACTACATAAAGAGCTGCGCTGTAGCAGCTTGATCCTTTTGGCACCTCTTTTTAGGCCTTTTGGGCCTTTTTTCACCTTCTCGCCCTTTCCTGCCCTGACCACCAATGAGGAAACGCCTCTCCCGCTGCTCTTCCCCGGACCTTTGGTGAGGAAAGAATGCTCTCCCATTGCAATCATCAACAAGGAAAAGAACCTGCTCTCCATCTGATCACCAACGAAGCAACGGCTGTCTCCTACTGACCACTGAGGCAACCAACAGGTGTTTGCCCCTGCAAGGCAAAAGCGCCTGAGGCTTTTCCTTTCTCCTGTCTCCTCCAGGGTCCCGAGGGCCACAGGAGTCTGCTCTCCTCACCCGAGGGTCCCGAGTGAACTGTGTTTAGTATCTGTGTGCACGGCGGCACTACCCGTCTGAACCTCCAGGCCGGACCGGGAGGGGCATGCCCCACAGGCATAACTTTAAATGAGAAAAAACAGAGTGACTGCAACAATAGGCTCAAACATAACATAATGTGTATGGCACAGTGTTGAGTAGTGTTTTATTCTATTGTACTTAGGGTTACTATGAGTCAGATCTGACTCAATGGTATCTAATCATAACAACAAAGAAGATGGAGGTTAAGATAAAGCCAATAATTATAATGATCAATCCACTGTCCAATGTATTACACTGTACACTGGACTTAGGATTGGGCAATGAAGCAAGATAATTGGCAGTAAAACTAGTCGTAGAGGGAAGAAGTCCATGTAGTCCAAGCATAATTATCCATCACCTCATTTTTTTGCCACGCATTCTCTCAGATCCATTTTCAATTCCACTTGTTACTGTGACAATAATTCTGTAGGTCTAGCCTCATATCTGTTTCTCACCTCAACTGTACCATCTATCTTTGGCTTTCTAACCTGGTACTTCTCCGATACTGTGGTATAAGATACCCGCTGAAGCCCATACAATAGACAGGCACAGGCAAAACTAGAAATACGAGAGCAACAACATGGAGGCAATGAACAATGCTTCTTTTTACCATTACTTGGGTGGGTAATTCTGAAGTTCTCAGAAGGCCCCCGTACTAGTCCATTTTATGTTGCTGTAATAAAATACCCGAGGCTGAGGACTTTATAAAGAGGTTTAATTATCTCATGGTTCTGGTAGCTGGAGGGTCCAAACAGCATGGCACCAAATTTCTGGCTGCATCATGACATGGCAGAGAAAGAGGAGGAACCAGCTTCATGTAGAAGGGGCCAAGTGTGTGGAGTGGTCTCACTTTGTAACAACTTGCTCTCTCAAGAACTAACTCTGTGAGACTAGCTTTAAGCTTTCCAAAGGAAGTGCCCCCAATGGCTAACAACTTCCCATTAGACCCCACCTCTTAAAGGTCCACCACCTCTTAATATTGCCATGCTGTAGATTAACCTTCCAGCACATAAACCCTTGGGGGGACAGACCATAGCAGTCACAATGGGATAGAGCCCTAATTGTTCATCCAGTGAGCAGGTCAATAATGCAAACTTACATCCTATTCTTCCCTGTTTCCCTCTTCTCAGACCTCCACCCATTTTCTCTGGATTCACATCCCAAAATCAACAACCTGCCTATACGCTCTCATCTCTTGATCTACTTTTTGGAAGAACATAATCTAAGAGAATTTCTCTAAAAAGAGGTCCTGGGAAGCATCACCTCCAGATAGATTCTGAGACTGTCACAGTCACAGGCCAAATGGCAATAAGTAACCCATTGTTGGTGGTGAACATGGTGATAATTATCCCAGGAAGGCACCAGCATCATGTTTCCTAAGATTAGGTGATTGTAAGGAGGTGCTGAAGGGTGGGAACCCTGAATGACATAATAGTGGTGGTGCTTAAAAGGATTGTAAATTTGGCTAGCTCTGGCTAATGGTTTTAGAAGCCCTGACAAAAAGAATGACAGTTCATCTAGCCAACTACCAACTCAAATTTCTCTACAGACATGGGGAGGGTCTGAGACAGTGACCCTCGTAGCTGAGACAGTGCTTAGAATCTGGGACACAAAATTGGCCTACAGTAAATGAGGAAGAGATACCAAACTACCTGAGCAGAGCACCAAGGAAAGGGTCAGAAGGTGGGAATATGGGGATGGAGTTCTCATAAGACCATTCAGCATCTTAGTTTACTGTAGACACACCAAGCCTTATTGTATCTGCAGTTCAAATGGGTTAAGTGAAGAGCCACATGGTCTGCATTTTGGAACAGTTAGAGATCCTTTATCTGGGTCTTTCTTAAAGTTGCCAGTTTTTTTTTTTCAGGTCATCTGGCACATGGGTAAGAGCAATGTACCTAAATGTGGCATCAGCTGATTCTGAGTTTCTAGGAGGTCCACTGTTATAGACTGAATGTGTCTCCTCCAAATTCATGTGTTAAAATCCTAACCCCCAAGGTGATGGTAGGAGGTGACTCTTGGGACATAATTTAAGACATGAGGTTAGAGTTGTCATGAATGGGATTAATTTCTCTATAAAAGAGACCCCAGAGAGCTTTCCAGTCCTCTTTCTGTTATTGGAAGACACAGCAAGAAGTCAGCAGTCTTCAACTGGGAAGAGGATTCTCACCAGCCATGATGGCATCAATAGCTCAGTTTAATAGCTACTCTAGAGCTGTGAAAGAAGAAATGTTTATTGTTTAATCCATCCAGTCTATGGTGATTTTTTATAGCAATCCAGACTGACTAAGACACTCACTTAGCATCATGTCCTTCTTAGTGGGAGGAAGTGTAGGAAAGACCAATTTGTCATCTTTGAAGGAGACTTTCAACATACTCTAGATCAAGAGTATGCAAACGAAGGGCTGCAAACTTCAGGAAAAATCAAGCCCACAGCCCATTTTCATAAATGAAATTCCATCAGAACACAGCCATACTCAGTGGCTTGTGTATTCTCCATGGCTACTTTTGCTACATAGCTGAGTTCAGTAGTGTCAAGAGACCATGTGCTCAAAGCTAGAAATATTTCCTATCTGGCCCTTTAAGTTTGCCAAGCCTGCTCTATATCCCTGGAACTATATATAAAATCAGTTTCACAGCATGTATATCTCTCCCTCTACACACATGTATCTTGCCATCTTCCTAGGGAATCTGCTATTTCCAGGTCTTACCTACATAATGTCCTCAATCTAGTGGATTAGCATCTTGACCTATAAGATGCTGAGGTCATGAAGATCCTGTAGAATGGTTTGTAGCACTGATCTGGAGAATTTACAAATCCCTGAATCAGGGCAATAAATATAGTACTGCTCTCCCTCTGCCTCTGATGTTTGTTAAGATCCAGAATGGGGAAAAATGCCTTTGCCTGCACAATAGCTGCAGATCCAAAGGCTGTGTTGCTTAGTTCCAAAAGGAGAACAGCAGCTGCAATTGGAGTCTCTACCTGATTAGATTTATAATAACGAATTATCATTTTAAGAATCCTTTTATCCTGGCAAATAAAAAAAATTAAGTGGAGATGAGCTAGGAAGCTCCCTGCCTATATCTTTCAAGTCTCTCATAGCTGCAAATGTCCTGCGCTACTTGGAATGTAGTATTGGTGCAGTCAATGGCCTCCATGTGATCCTTCCTCCACAGCAATCCTCACTACTGGTCAGGAAGCTGTGCAAGAGCTATCAGCTGCCAAAGATGCCCATTCCACCTACACATCCAGACTGGGGTAATGTCAAGGAGTCTTAGTATTCTTGCATCCTTCTATGAAAGGAACTCAAGTAAAATCTCTATCTCTTAGCCCAGAAAAGTCTCCATCAGTCTCTATTTTATATGAAAAACAATTGTGCAATTCTGAATCCCTCACCTTAGCTTAGTGCCAAATAGAATTACCTTAGTATTAAATAGAATTCCAAAGGGTTAGCCATTTCTCTTTCCTTGGGGTAAAATCCTTGGGTTTGACATGGTAGCATATTCCTTTGGGGAAACTGAGAAAGTATTCACAGTAGTATATAAGTGTATATGCAACCAGGACCACTGTCACAGTTTCCACTCCTCCACTCCACACCAGGTGCTCAGGGTCTGTGGACTGAGCCAGATGCAGGCTCGGTAGGAAGGGGGTCAGTGTGGTGGCTCAAGTAGTCACTGCCCCACCCTTGCCTAAGTTACACTGTGGCAGGAAAAACCAAAATTATCCATGCACATGTTTTCAAGTCTAAGTGCAGTGTGGTGCATCCTGATAGGAACACAGAAAACTATGAGAGCATGTGGTAGGGAAATCGTCCCTGGTCTGGTCAAAAAATTACAAAATCTGAAAGACAAATAGCCAAAAAATCAGAGCACAAAAGGCATAACATTTTACTCCCAATTTTATTTTAAATAGCAAATGTTAGAGCCAAGTGTGGTGGCTCATGCCTGTAATCCCAGCGATTTAGGAGGTGGAAGCAAAATGATCACAGGTTCAAGGCCAGAGGCAGCCTGCCTAATTTAGTAAGACTGTTTCAATTTAAAGAAAAGCATGGACTGAGGGTACAGCTCAGTGGCAGAGTGTTTGCAAAGTACCCATGAGGCCCCTAATTCAGTCCCCAGTACCACAAAAATATAAATAGATAGATAGATAGATAGATAGATAAGATAGATAGTTGATGTTAGAGCCAGGCATGGTGGCTCACGCCTATAATCCCAGTGACTTAGGAGGCAGGAGGATTGCAAGTTTGAGGCCAGAGCAGTCTGTGCAAATTAATGAGACCCTGTCTAAAAACATAAAGTAAAAGATGGGCTTGGGGTGTGACTCAGGGGTAGAGCACTTGCAAGAAGTATGTGTAAAGCTCTGAGTTCAACCTCCAAGTAATGCAGAAAAAAAAAGTAGATGTTTATATACGTAATTGAGGTCTCCTTCTGCTCAGTTTGGGGTACATCATTTATGTTCTGAAACTGAACAAGATATAACATTAAATAAGCATTTGACTTTACTACATATTAGCCCTAAGGTTCCATAAATTTTGTGGGTTGATGAAAGTGTTGCCAGAAGTGATGTAAAAGATGCATAATGGAAAAAGCCAATGCTGTTTTACTCTGTACTCCATCATCATTTACTAATAAAGGGGAAAAAAGATATGACATTCCTATGTATGTGTATATTTATATAAGCATACAAATACACATACATAGGAAGATGTATGGAAGGATATATAATAAAGTCTAATGATGATTATAAGTAATAAGTAATGATGATTATAAGTAATATTTTCCCTTACAACTAATTCTTTATATGATTATTTTTCACACACACACACCCCAAAAATGCATTATTTTAGCAATAAGAAACAAGAGATTCATTTATTTTTTTAAAAGAAACAGAAGGTTATATGTTGAATTTTTTAAGCCATTTGACCTCTTGACTCACTTCTTGAGAATGTAGCTGTATCACACCTGTGTCTTCACATCAAACGTGTAGTTATAGACTTCCAGAAGAGCAATCTGAAGCCCCAGGAACAGTCCCAGACTCACCTGGTCCCGAGCCAAGGGCAACAATCCTGATACCAGGCAGGCATTCATTGCTCCATCTCTCTGCTCACCTGGCACAGGCTGCTTCCTAGGCAATGTGAGCACTGGGACCAGGTGTCCCTGGAGACACAGGCTGCCAGAGTTTCTATGCATCTCCCGTCCTTACCCAGAAGGCTAATGCAGACTGCATTCCTCAAAACCTTCACTGACTTCAGCTAGAACAAATGGTTGGGCCAACAGCTTAACTAGCTTTGTACTGAGCATCATCAAAACATCTTGAACTCTTTCCTCAATATTCTGGGTTTGTCAAAACTCTCAGTCATGCTTGGCTGATTAATTCTAAATGCACATGGCTTAAAAAGAAGCAGAAGGAGAGCAAATGGGATCCTTATGTTTTCGATTCATTCACACCTAATTCTGCCATATGTAGGGGAATGGGTGGGGGAGGGCACCAGATGCCCTGCATTTGACCATGGTAATGGAGGATGCCATGGAGACAGAAGGCTGCCAGAGAGCTGGGTGCCAACAGGGAATCAGGGAATCTGGATTCTTATTTGCTATTTACAAAGCACCTTCTCTGTGTCAAACCCTGTGCTAGGCACTGTCAGCACAAAGATAGGCTAGACAGATCCCAGCCCTTGAAGTATTCGATGTGCAACATCAGAGACGAACATATAAACCAAGTCCCGGAGCTGGCATAGAAGCTGTCTAGGCTACAGTGGGACATCACAGAGGAGAGAGCCAGTTGTGCCTGTTATCAGAAGAGGTTTCATAGATTCTGATAATGCCAACACCCCTTGTTCACTAAGTACCTGTCCTCCGTGCTGGTTTCCTAGGGCTTCCTTCACAAACTACTATAAACTGAGGGCTTAAACTAGCAGAAACACATTCTCTCATGGTTCAGAAAGCCAGTGATGACAGTGCTGCCAAAGCTGGCTCCTTCTGGAAGCTGTCAGGGAAAATCTGTTCCACACCTCTCTCCAAACTTTTGGTGGCACCTAGCAATCTCTGGCATCTCCTGGCTTATAGCAGCATCACCCAGATCTGTGTCTTTCATCAAGTGGCCACATTCTGGTCTCTGTGTGTCCCCTCTTCTAAGGATAGCAGTCTTTGATTTTGAGCAACCCTAAGTCCAGAATGGTTTTATCTCAACATCCTTCTCCTAAGTAAGTTTACATTCACAGGTTACAGGGTTAGCACTTAGACATATCTTTTTGGAGTGCACAATGCAGTATAGTATCCCATGTTTCAGCTCCTTTTATACATTGTATGATTTAATCTTCACAACAACCCGTGCTACCTGTGGGGTTTTTCTCAGACAGCCTGCTCACCATGCCCCAGGTATTCTTGGAGCTTGGACCATGGACCAAAGCTGCCCCAGTCATTTGCCCCCTCAGGGCCCTTCTCCTTGCCATGGGCCCTCTTCTGCCTCTTTCCCTATTCTACTCAGGGATGGTTTTAACACTTGGCACTTAGCAGAAATAGGAGCAGCAAGCACCAAGGGAAGGACTTGCTGCAGTGGCTCTCAGCTCCCATCCTCACTGAAATTCACACTAGAGCCTCTCTTAGTCGTTAGACCACCTCCCAGTCCAGCTGCTCAAAGGGTTCCTTGTAGGCCTTGGATCAGAGCAATACACTGGCCACATCTTCTGTAGTACCTCTCTCTGCCTTCTCTGCTGGCCACGGGGCCCCTCAGGCTCAGTCAATAGGACTGAGTGTGGAATGAAGTGCAAAGTGCTGACTCACCTCTCATAGTCCATCTCTCCCATCAGCTCTACCCCTCCTAACTTGGAGTCTGGCACACAGCTACACCGTGGTTAGGACTCTTTAGTGGGTAACTCCAGGTGCTGGGACACAGTTTCTCTCATCTCCCTTCTTTCTACTCCCACCTCCCAAGAGTGCTCTATGTCCTGTCTTAATAAACCAAGTTGATCCAGTCCTTAGACAGGCTACCCTTGCATCCCTCTGGGTCTTTGTTGTTGCTTTTCCTCTGCCAGTAATGCCTTGTCTCACCTTTAAACTCCTACTTAAGCTCTAAGACCCAGCTTACCTGTTATCCTTCTACAAAGTCTTTCCCAGTTCTCCTAAGGGACTTCCTCTCACTGTGTATTTCCAAACCTCTTCCTCCTTGTGTAGAATAAAGAATGTTGTACAGCAATTGTTTTCAGATTCCCCAGACTCATTTCTTCTTTTCTATTTCCCCAGAATAAAACAGAGTAACAGGCACATAATAGGTGCTCAATAAATGCTTAAGGGGTAGATGCATGAGCAGGAGGCAGTTAAATCTTATCCCATCTCCAGAGTTTGGACACCCTCTGCACAGATGGACACCATTCAAGAAATTCAGTTCTTTCTCCTTAGCCTGGACCCTCTCCAGCCTGGGCTCCACATCCTAGTGTCTCACTTGAGGTTGAAACAGAGCCACACTGGCAAAAATGTCCACTTTAAAGGAAGGAGTAGACTTGGGTCATAGCTACAAGCTCATGAATTCACTTCCAACAGAGACAGAAAGTAGGGTGTTCACCCATCATTCATTGGAGGGCATGGGACCAACCTGGCACACAGAGATGATCCAGAGTCCAGCTCTGCCCTCAAGGAGTTCACATTCAAGTGGGGATGGCAGACAAGTTAACAATACTCAAAATACAGTATGGCTCATGTAGAAAATAAGAACTACCAGGGCAGGAAGCAGAGTAGATACATATGGGAAGACCCAAGAAAAGACACAGAACCAGGTTTGTCATGTTCAAGGAAGGCTTTCCGGCAGAGGTGAGAGCTAAGCTGAAGTTTTAAGCATGTACTAGCCAAGCACCTTAGACCATTTTAGATTCAGACCCCTGGGATATCTAAGGAATCTCCTGGGCAATCTCAGGAACAGGATAAGATCTGGTAGCCCCCTAGTACTTGTAGTTTCTATAGGCAGAAGAGGCTCATGCCAGAAATTCTCCAACATCTGCCTGGATTTCTGCTGCCCCTGGGGCTGGTATAACTCATGTCCCACAGCTCAGAGCCTCCACACTGAAAGATATCTAGTTCTTGCTCATGTTTCTCATTTTCAGCCACTTCAAAAGGCCAGACCAGGACCGAGGGTATGGCTCAGTGGTAGAGCTCTTGCTTAGCATGCATGAGGCCCTAGGTTCTTGATTTCTAAAACAAATTTTTTTAAAGGCCAGACCACAGAGATAGCCCCATATTTTAGAAGGAGCCCAGACAGGGGAATCAGTTCACTGGGGTTTAATTCATTTCTAGGCTTGTAACCTTGGGCAGGCCACTTAACCTAGCCTCAGTTTTCTGACCTATAAGAGAAGGAAAATAGTAATATCTCCTCTTTGTGTTATTGTAAGGGTAAAATAAGATAATGTGTGAAAACCTCACTTTCAAGCCTCTTTTGCTAATCTTGACACACCATGTTTTTGTCTCTCTTCTCATGGCTTCCCTTGCCTGAAAAGTCCTGTCCCAGTTTGTCTGCATATCCCCTACTCCTCTTCCAGGTCTCCCTCTGGACAGCTTCCAGATGTCTCAGCCCCAAGATCCTTCAACACAAAGGCTCATATACTGGGAAGTTTTTCTTATTATTATTCTTTTATTTTTTGGGTCTTGCTGTGTAGGCCAGGCTACCCAGGAACAACCTATTTAGCCCAGGCTGGCCTCAAACTCACATCAATCCTCCTGCCTCAGCCTCTTGACTGCTGGGATTACAGGTATGCACCACCATGCCCAGCTCCTGGAATTTCTTTTTTATATCACACTCAATAAGCTTGATAACCAAGAAGGTCATTCCATTTTTGCTAATCCACTATAAAAACAAAGACCTTATCTATCTTATTCCATGCTGTATCTCCAATTAACCTACATGGATGGCACATAGCAGCGCACAACACATATCTATTGAATGAATGCCTAAGATAGATAAATGGGAACTCCATGTTGGACAGGCGTTGCTAATAGTGTATTCTGAGCCTACCACTCCCTAGTTATGTGCTTTTGTTGCCTGGTCTATGAAATTAGAAGAATCAATATTCAAAATGACCTGCAAAAATAAGTGTTTACCTAATGTAGACAAAATGATTGTCTCCTAAGAGAGACTCAACAAGCAATAGCGATGATGTTCCTCTTAAAGGCAAAGCAGAACTTGGGCCTCTTTCTCAGCTCAAAGAGATATTTTCAAAGGTGAACAATATTCTGTGCAATCCTTACCCCCATCTCGGACATGCCCAAAGGGAAAGCCTGACTATGATTCATCCAGGCCTGGACAACTGTGGCTGCCCCACTGTGGGGGCTGTGGCAGGTCAGCACACCCTTGCTTCTGGCTAGAGTAGAAAAGCAGAGAGGGGAACACTGCCAATGGCCTTGTGCAGATTCATCATTTTGAATCCTCCATTCTTAACATATGTTTTTGATCTCATGAAAAACATGGTTTCCATTACCTTTGTTTCGTTTTAGAATACAATGTTTTTTATAGCCTGGGGAAAGGAGGGAGAGAGCAAGCAAGTGAGCCTGTAAGCTTATATGCCTTTTATTTTTCCAGCAGAAGAAAGAGGGATGAGAAAGACAAGAAACCAAAGGATGGCAGACCTGCCCTGGGCTCCTTCAGGTCAATCATTGATTTCCCAAACATTTATTGAATACCTACTCTGTGCATTCAGACACACAAGATAAAAAAATGACCAAAACATGATCCTTCAGCTGAGTAGCCTACAGCCAAATGAAGCAGAGAAACTGGCTTGTAGCACATAGTGCAGAAGAGAGTTTTCTTCTGGAAGGGAAGAGAAGATAGCAGGGAGAGAATAAAGGAAGGGGGAAAAAAGAAAATGAGGAAGAGAGAATGAAAGGAGGAAAGAAAAGAAGAGAGGAAGGGAAGAAAGAATGAAGGTGTAGTAAAAAGTGAAAGAAAGAAGATAACAAGTATTTGTCACTTCCCATGTGTCAGGCACTATACTAAGTTCTTTACATCTTGTATATTATTTATTACTCATAATAGTCCTTTAAAAGAAGCTCATTTAGCATTTTACAGATGAGAAAACAGAGACACAGGTAATGTCCAAGGTCCCACAGCTGGCACAGCACAAGCCACCTAGCACCTTGCCTGGTCTCTTCACACAAAAGTAGTGCCAGCTTGGCTCTACTGTAAGGATAGGACCTTTCTCCTTTAGTCATAAGGGTCCCAGAGCCTTGTTATTTTACCAGCTCTTCTAAGGCCTTCCACACCATAGCCAGTTAAAACCAGAGTAACTTAAGAGATCATCCAATGTAACCCACTGGAAGAGAAACCAATCCAGAAACAGGGAGAGGCCTGCCTGGAGTTTGGTGGATAGGTCATGGGAGACCTGGGGCCTTTCTCCCCACTGAAGCTCCCCGAAAGTCAGCAATGCCAACATCTATGGCATTTAATTGCTTCCAGACCATTGAACACTGCAGTCCACCCTGCTCGCCTGTCCTGTCCAGGACTGAAGCATTCCCAGGTCTGCTGAGCAGGAAGGTTTGTTTTGGCAGAAAGCTGGGTGCTGTCCAGCTCGATAATCACCTGTGTTAACACACCATTATGTGTGTCGTTAACAGACTTGGCAACTGGGACTTGGCTTTTTTTCTCTCTCTCTCTTTACATTTTCTTTTTTATTTTCTAAAAATAGAAAAACAAAATTCAACTCCCACGTGTGAATCAGAAAGACCAAGATTTCCAGCCACACAGGTGTCCCCTGGAAGAAGACACTTTGCCGGAAGCACATCATTTCTGCCCAGGAAGCATTTCATGGCTTTGTTCTTGATGGACGCTCCATCCGACCTTGTGGGTCGCATTTGCTACTCTTGACCAGGGCCTGCATACCCAACCTTTCCCCCCAGGCACCCCAAGGCCTCTGCTGTACCAGCCTAGCTGATGGGATGGAAAGGGGCAGGGCTGTGAAGGCAGACAGGCCCAGATTAAAGGCTGGCTTCACTAATTTATGGCTTTTGAAAACTTGATCAAGAGATATAACTTCTCTGAACCTCAGTTCCCTGTACTGGAAAATAGGAGGAACAATGATATATTGCACAGAATTCTTCCCTCCATTTATGTCATACTCAGCAATTCACCTATAGGCAGGAAAGAAGGAAGGAGGGAAGGAAGGAAGAAGGAAGGGGAAGGGAAAGGAAGGGAAGGGAAGATGAAAAATAATGTGCTTCTTTTACTTAGTAGAACTTGAATATAATGTACTGAGAATATAGTGATAAATCAGACACATGCCTGGTCTTCCAAAGTTGATAGTTTCACATGGCAGCTAGGTATAAAAAACTTAATCCCATCATTATTCCACAAATACCCATTAAGCAGTTCTCCTAACTCCAATGTTAACACCCTGATCCAAGTCACCATGATCTCTTGCCTTGATTTCTGTAATCACCTTCTAATTGGTCTCCCAGTTCCCTCTCTTGCTCTTCGACAGCCCATTCTCAACAGAGACCAGCAGTCAATGGGAGCCTTTTAAAACACCAGTCTAACAACGTCACTCTCCTATCACACCTCCCAAAGGTTTCCCAGGAAATTTAAGTGGAAATCTAAAGTTTTTACACTGGCCAAGAAGGTCCTATGACCTGGGGTCTCACCAGTCTCATTCCCTCTACTGCAGCCATCTCCATTTGTGTGCTCTTCTTGGATCACACCTAAAATGTTCTTGCCTCAGATTCTTTGTTCTCTCTCCTAGAATAGATACAGATATCCCCCAGATACCTGTACAACCACCTCCCTCCTGTCACTCAAGCCTCTATTCAAATGCCACCTCACCGGAAGTACTCTATCCATTGCTTGCTTATGCCCTTACCGTGCTTTATTTTTCTCCATAGCTTTATCACTTTTTATGTCATGCTATATATCTATTTGTTTGTTCTTGGCCTCTCTCACCAGAACACCAACTGTCAAAGAGCAGAGACTTTGGAACAGTGCCCTGCATGTACCACAAACTCAATAAATATTTATTGGGTGGATGAATGAACACATGCCAAGCAATATGCTAAGCACTGGTGAGACCAACTGGACAGTCCTTCCCTCCTAGTCTGTGTGGGAATTAGAAGAAAGCCCAATAGGAGCCCTGAGGAGGTAGCCGATCAGCCATGAAAAACCAGACCCAGGGAGTCCTTTAAAAAGGAAAAGAGTTCTAAACTGAGTCTTGAAGAATGAATTGAAGAATTGGTAAAGATGGAAACTTTTGGGGTGAGGGAGGGGCATTCTAGATAGAGGAAAGACTATTAGAAAAAGCTTAGAGATTGAATGCTGTAATGCACATCTATAATCCCAGTTACTTGGGAGGCTGAGGTAGGAGTTCTGCAGGTTCAAGGACACAGGTAACCTGTACAACCTAGTGAGTCCCTGTCTCAAAATTAAAAGGTGGGGAAGAAGTCTGGGGGTGTGGTCAAGTGGTGGAGCATTTGTGTGAGGTCCTGGGTTCAACTCCCAGTACTGCAAAAAGAAAGAAGAAAGAAGGAAAAGGAAGGAAGGAGGAAAGAGAAGGAAAAGGAAGGGAAAGAATGAGATGGGAAAGGAAAAGAAGGAAAAAATGAAAAGTTATTGAGGAAAGAAAAATTTTGATGTGTTTTAAAAATCACAAACATTCCAGTTTTGATGTAACTATTGGGTAGGCTATAGAATAAAAAGAGATGAAGCCAAGAAATATAGAAAAGAAAGTATCACAGAAGGAGTCCTATGTCCCTCAAAGATAGTGGATCTTACTTTATACTCTGGAAATCAATTAAAGGAGAGTCACATGGTCAGTTTTTTAAAGTTCCTTCTAGCCAATGGATAAATAATAGATTTGAAGGAAACCAGGATGTGAAACCTGAGCTAGCAAATAATATAATAACAACAATAAGAATTAGAACATAAAAAATTTTTTGCTTTCTGTAACCAGAAACATCTTCTAAAGAGGGCAAATCCTGTTAAAAAGGGGAGGGACTTTCTAGTTCTACTAAGAATTCTTGTGACTTTGGTTGTACAAATTTGAGGATAAGAGCTAAAGACACATGGATCCTCTGTATTGCAGAAGAAAAAAGGGGAGTTCCTAGGGATTTTCAATGGAAAAAAATTAGGAGCAAAGGAAAAAGGAGAAGTAAAGAAAAAGCAAAGCCATGTAACTGCTCAGGGAAAATTTTCAACAAGAAAAATCCAGTAGCAATGGAATTTTTTTGTTGTTGTTATTGCTACAGGAAATCTAGCTCAGTACCTCATGCACTCTAAGCAAGCACTCTCTACTGAGCTACACCCACAGGAAACAGAAGTATATGCTTTGTTGTTTTGTTTGTTAATTAATAGGGATTCTACTTCAGGATGTAAAATTGTTAGTATGAACTAGCCTTTTTACCATTAAAACAAAAAAAATGTAAAACTGAACAAAACATAGAAGTCAATAGTAAAACTGAACAAAATACAGAAGTCAATAGTTTTCTGGCATTGGACAATGGGCAGCACAAGACTTGATCCTTGACAGGAGCCAACCTCACAAGGTGAGCCTCACAATTTCCTCAGCAGTCTGGGGATGATTTCCTGCACTTCAGAGCAGAGAAAGTCTGAGAAAAGCATGGATCTTGATGAATTGAGGAGGCAGAAGCAGCTGAAATGGGTGAACTCTTGAAGTGGAGCTCCAGAGAGGAATGAACAGCACATCAGGGTCTCTAGAAGCCTGTGTAGAGAAGCCCAGTGGGGTCTTTAGCACAGAGGTATGTTATTGTATTCTCAGGGGAGCATACACAGGCTTACCATAGAGCAGCTACAACAGAGAATAGAAATAGTACAAGTCAAGCAGTGCTACAGGACACCAGAGATGCAGGCCAGTAACAGTGGGGAAATCTTGTTCACACAGTCCCAAACTTCTAGCTGAGACACCAAAATGGTGACAATTTAAGAGTAAGCACCACACCCTGGAGACATACTTTTGATAAGCATCATCCAATGTAACTTTCTACAATGATATTAATGTTATTTGCACTACCCAAAGTGATAACCATGTGCTATATGTAGTATTGAGCACTTAAAACATGGCTAATGCAACTAAGCAAATGACTTTTTAATTTATTTCACTTTATATAATATTAACTTACACTTAAATAACTGCATGTGGCTACCATATTGTACAGCATCACTTTACATACACCCTAACAAAGGCCTCACAGGATCCACAAAAGATACAGTTTGAGATGATACCATTAAGTTAGAAGGACACAGGAAGGACATTGGGCTTTCCACAGGTCCTGCCTATCAAAGCATGAAAACAAGCTCACAATAATTCAAGGTGATAAACTAGTAATCATACCCCTTACTATGTACTAAAATAAAAATTAACATTTAGGGAGGGAAATAACAGAACCCAAGTTTTCTAGAACATATCATCAGCAATGTCCAATACATAATAAAAAATTAATAGATATTCACAGGATATAAAAACGTGGTCCACAGTCAGGATACCCATCCCAAGATATCTCAGATTTGGGGTTTAGCAGACAATTACTTTAAAGTAATGGTTTTTTTTTCAAAGAATTAAAGATGATTTTATAAGTGAATAAATAGGAGATCTTAGCAAAGAAATTGAAACTGTAAAAAAGAATTAGAAAAAAATGTTAATAACTAAAAATTTAATGGACTGATGGACTTCACAGATTGGAGAAGTAGAAGTGTAATAAACTTAAAAATAAATCCAAAGAAATTAAACAATATGAAGGAAAGAAAAGGACGGAAGAAAAATGAACAAAACTGGGGAATCTTCAGAACAATAACAAATGGTCAAACTACATATAATGTTTTAGCAAGTAAAGAGAATAAAAATAAAGAAGAAAAATATTTGAAAAAATAATGGCTAAAACATTTCCATATTTAGTAAAGGCATAAATTTATAGATTTAAAATATTCAGTGAATATTACATATGATAAGTACAAAGAAAACCACACTTGGGTATGGCAGGGTCAAACTATGAAAAGAAGAAAAAATCTTAAAAGTAATTTTTAAAAAGTATATTTTATATACAGATGCTCCTTAACTTACTATGTGGTCACATCCCAATAAACTCATCATACGTTGAAAACACTGTAAGTCAAAAACTCATTTAATTCACCTAAACTACTGAATATCATAGCTCAGCAACACAGTACACTGTAGAGAATCAGTTGTTTACCCTTGTGATTGACTGGCTAGCTGGTTACAGACTACTGCCACTGCCTAGCATCATAAGAAAATATTATACTATATATTGCTAGCCCAGGAAAAGATCACAATTCAAAATATAGTTTTCACTGAATGTGTATCATTTTCACACCATCATAAAATTGAAAAGTCACAAGTCAAACTAGAGGACCATCTGCATAAGGGAGCAAGGATAAGAATTATAGCTGACTTGTCATCAGAAACAATGGAATTAAGAAGACAATGGAGAACACTCTACCATGCCAAGAGGAAGAAATCTATCAAGCACAGAATTCTACATTGATCAATAATATTCTTCAAAAACTAGCAAGAAATAAAAATATTTTTGATAAATTTAAGCTGAGAGACTTTGATGTCAATAGACCTGCTACAAGAAATGCTATAGGATGTTCTTTAGGATAGAAGGCATTGATAACACCTAAACACTCAGGTCTGCCATGCAAGGGGGAAAAAAGAGCACCAAAAAAAAATGTTTTTAAAAAATATTTAAACACAGAAGATTTTCTTCTCATACTTTCCTTAAAAGACAAATGACCATTTAAGCAAAAGTAAAAGCATTATAAAGTGGGCTCTGTAACTTATGTAGAAATAAAGAGAATAACAACAAAAGTGCAAAGCAGGAGATATGGGCAAAAAGAATTATTCTGCTATACCATTTGGAAAATTGGAAATAAGTGTCAGGTGACACTTTGTCAAGTGACAAAGACATGAAAATGAGTGTGAAGAGTCAGGTGTGCAGTGAGAAGTACAATGTTACTTCTAAACAGATTTATTTTGATAAGTTAAAGATGCACATTGTTAACCCTAGAGCAACCACTGAAAAGTAATTTAAAAAATAACTATGAGTGGAAGTCCACAGAGGAGGCAAAGTGAAATTCTAGAAATATATATAGTTAGGAAAGGATTTTCAGAGGAAAAAAAAAATCAAGAAGTGAAAATGAACATCAAGATAGTAGACCTAACTCCTACTATCATGTTAAATGTAGAGACTGAAACTCATCAACTAAAAAGCAAAGGTGCAGTTTAAATTTTAAAACACAAATATGTCAGAAGTAAAAGAAAAAAGATACAGTATGTATTGTTGACTGAATTGTCCTCCCAAAATTCGAATATTGAAGTCTCAACCCCTAATGTGACTTTACCTGGAAATAGAGCATTAGAAAGGTTATGCGTGTTAAATGAGGTCAAAAGGGTGAAACCCTAACCCAATAGGATTAGTGTCCTTATAAGAAAAGAAAAACACCAAAGATCTCTCCCAAAGAAGAGGCCATCTGAAGATACAGCAAGAAGCCAACCGTCTACAAGCCAGAAAGAGAGGTTACACCAGAAACCAATGCTGATGGCACCTTGATCTTGGACTTACAGCCTCCAAAACTGCAGGAAAATATACCTCTGTTGTTTAAAGCCACCCAGCCTGTAGTATTTTGTTAGCCCTAGCTGACAAAGACACTGCAGGAATAAACATAAGACAGGTAAAATGGCTATATTGACATTAATGTGCTGGCTGTATGTGCTAGATAATCCCACTGAGTGACCATCAAGTCTTTAATGAGACCTACTACATTAACAAAACCCCTGTGCAAGTGGGTTTCCTTTATGGACATCAAGAAAGAGCTTCACAATTTGAGTTCCATGCATGGTTTGAGACAATGCAAAACACAAAGGGTGCATACTAACACAGAAATCTAAAGCAGACATGACCAAGAAAAACTCAGCCCCATGGAGAATTTGCAGAATCTTTTGGAGAATATTAGATGTCTCCAAACCATTAAATAGTGGTTTAATCTGATATCATAGGATGTCTGATACTCCAGATGATATCTGGGTTTAATAAATTTTAAAAGCATCATAGTAATGTTAATGATGATGATGACAAATTAAAAGAATTTGGTGTTTTATTTCTAAGTCCAAAGTACTTCCCAATAATACACAGCACTTTTCCCCTTTCTAGAAGCAATTTTCATAATTGATATTAAATTAAATAACATGGGAGTTCAGGCTACTAGGATTAGTAATGCCTTCTCAGAGGAGGGATCTGTTGCACGGGACATTAACGATAGGGTACAGCTGGAAAATCTGAGCTAGGAGTGGCACACTTCTGAAAGGCGGCCACACACAATAGTGAACAATGTTTGTCATAGGCAAGGACAAAACTGTTCCAACCAACAAACGAGAACTACCATGAAAATATAGGGCCTCCAGCCTAGGGAAATTGCCAGCTTTATCCTGACATTAAAAAAAAAAATCCTTCTCAGAGCCACGTGTGGTTGGCAGAGGCAGGAGGATCACAAGTTCGAGACCAGAGGCAGTCTGCGTAATTTAGTGAGACCCTGTCTCAAAAAGTAAAAATATAGGCTGGGTGTGCAGCTCAGTGGTCCAGTACTTGCAGAGCATGCAAGCGCAAGACCCTGCAATCAACCCCCAGTTATTATCAAGGATAATAAAACTCAACTCATAGGGTGGTAGGAGGGTTCAGTGAGATCCTAGAGTGACTCTTTTAAAATGTAAAAAGCAATCTCATGGCTTCTCTGCTCAGAACCCTCAAAGCTACCCCTAAGAGAGGAGGGGATGGGCGGTGGGCATGAGGGTGGAATGAGGGCAAAGTTCTCAGCCACAGCTTCCTGGGAGAGGAGTGAAAACATTTCCTGGGAAGGTAAGCAGACAGAATTTTTTGAAATGAAAACCTCTTGACCTAGAAATAAAATGACTCAAATCTCCGGCTTCCACTCTTGGAATAAAAGCTCTGTGAACTTTGGCCCACAGGATGCCACCTGGGCCTCTGGGGCCCTCATGTTCCGCTCTGCTCACCTGCCTCAGCCACAGGCTCCTGCACAACTCCAGCACTTGGGCAGCTCCCCCTCAGGGCCCTTGCATTGCTGATCTCCTGTGCTGCGAAGCCTTCCCGGGCAGACACTTTCTCCCTCCCTCACCCTTCACAGATTTGCTGAATGACACTTGCTAGGTGAGATAGAAACTCACACCTCCTGCACACAGGCCCACGTCAGGATGTGGGCTCGACTTCTCTCCACAGAACCAATCACCATCTACCATGCTGTAAGAATACTAACCTACCGCCTGTATGGTCACTAGAATTTAAGTGCAGCAGCATCAAATTTTGTCCATTTGTTCACTGCTATATCCTGGTGCCTAGAATCATGTCCAGTGTAAGGTAGGTACTCAATATATGTCAAAAGGGGGGAAAAAAAAGAAGGAAAGGGAGGGAGGAAAAGGTAGAACCTAAAAAGGGAGAAAAAGGAAGGATGGGGAAGGAAGGGAAAGCAAGAGAGGGGAAGAAAGACGGAAAGCATGTTTCGCAGTTCTTGGCCCATAGTAAGTGTTTGATAAATGGTAGCTTTTAATCAGAGCTTTGAACTTCTGAAAAACTGGGTTCAGGTTTGAGTGCAAGTTCAATACACTAAAATTTACAGGGTATGGGTTTGGTCCAGGTGTGGTTTTAAACCCTGTGTGCAGGTAGCGGGACTTCAAACCAAATCTAAGCCTGAACCCTGAACCCTTTCCAGTACAAGCATTTTTAGAAACTTTTTCCAAGTCAGAACCTGAATCCAAATCTAAACCCCAACCTAGTGAAAAACTGAGTTCAAGTTCAGCTTTTAATGTTTTTACCATTAGCTACTTAAAAATTAGAAAATATAATTGAAAAATATTTATTCATCTATCTACACATAGGATTAAAATTTTTAACTCAAACCCAAAGGAAACTTGAACTCTCTAAATTTTAACATATTGAACCGACACCCAAACCTGGACCCAATGTTTTGTGGGTCTGAAGCTATGTTTTTAATACTAGAGGTAGGAAATAAAGCCAAGAAAGAAGAATATTGACCAAGGCCCTAAGAAAGTTGTGGATGGGAGGAGACTAGGCCTCAGATATTCTCACTTGTGGCCCATAATAGGCTCTCAATCACTGTTCACAAGTCTTACCAGTTTACTCCTTGATGAAATACATTGTGATAAACACTTCTGTTAAAAAAAAAAAAAAAAAGCTTGACTTCCTGTTACATGCTAAGCTCTCTCATACCTAATATGCACAATAGTTCCCAGAGTTGAGGATGCTCATAGCGAACATGGGCTCCACCAAGTCACACAGTAGGTTAGCGGTTGAATCAGGATGCACACCCAGACCTGCAAGGTCAACTCCAGTAGTCTTTTCCTAAAACACAGGAGAGGGGGTGTGGCAAAGGGTGCCAACAGCTTGGAATGAAATCGCTCCCAGCCACCCAAATCAAACCTCCCTTCATTTAGCCTGGGGCGGGTTTTCCTCTCAGCCTCCACCTTCAGAGAAACCTGCTGACACTTTGGCGTCTGCTTTGAAAGTCAGCTGCCTGCTTTTCAGACTCATAAATCGCCTGGGAGAAGTGTTTCATTATTCCATCTGGCGAAATCAAATACCTGGGCTGTATTTCATGAAGGTTCCCCTTCAGGGCCAGGCCACATGGCCAGCAGCCTTCCACTTCCAGGAAAATCCTGAGGTCCATCTTTTTGGTGAGGCCACGGGAGCCTGCGTTCTTTCATGTCAGGGAGTTGGTGAGTGTGGGCAGCTGGGCACCAATGAACCCTTTATTCTTCCGCCACAGGGGAAATTGAGGAAGGAAAATAAACATGGCTCCTTCCCCACATGTCAGTCATAGGTTCAAAGTGGGGGCCCAAGAGGTGTCATTCCCAAGACAGAAAGCTACCAGGAGGTTTGCACCCTGCCCACCATCGCCAGCCCAGGGAAGAACACACATTTGACAGAGCCAAGGGCTGCCCTGCACGATCTGTAAATCAGGGCACATGGATTCAATCCCCAACTTAGTATCACATGGCTATATGTCCTTAAGTGGCTGCCTTTTCTCTACCAGACATGGTGACCAGGTGACCTGTCACTAGAATCCTTACCAGTTCTACCATTCTGTGGCTTTTGAATTAATACAGTCCAGCCACTTGAACTAGGAACTCATTTACTAGCCAAATAAAAAAATGAGTACAAGAACCAGTTGATCCGTTTGATGAGCCAAAATGTATGAAGTCTATCCATTGATTTTTTCATTAATGACACCAGATCTTTCTTGATCCCTGGTCTGCCTTGGGCACACATCTTTCTATCCAAGAGCTTATGTGTATGTTCCCATCCCTAAGGAAGTCCTAAAGCCTTCACAGCCAGAGGTGGTGAGAGAAGATATGGATGCTGCCCTCTCTATGATGGTAGCAAGACCCACGGAGGGAAGATGATGTTCGCTGAGGGCTTTCTCACTGCAGGTACACTTGTGTTAGTACATTGACTCCTCAGGACAACTCTGAGAGTGGGTTTTGTTATTCTTACTCTCAAGAAAGGCAACTTGACCTCAGAGCAGGGAAGTGGGCTGCCCAAGGTCACACAGCATTTAAAAGATGACACAGAGATTCTAATTCAGTTGAGTTTCTCTAGTCTGTGTTTTTTTCCCTCTTGGCAACACCACCTATCATGCCAGGTGGAAAGCCATAAGCCTTGAAAGAGCATCTTACCTCCAGCTGTAGAGCTCCAGGAAAGCTTCCCAGAGGAGGAGGCATTTTTTGAATTGAGCCTGAGGCCAGCCAGGGTTGGGTCATTATATCCCAGCCCACACATATGCACACAAACACTCTCACACACTTCTGCATGGCCCAGGGTGGTCCGCAGTCACTGACCAGGCAGGGAGGATGTGTGTACACCCTCCAAAGGAGCCGTTGAGTTAGTGCTGGCACCTCTCCAGCCATGGAAGCAGGGGTCCCAGCACGGGTATTATTTCTTTTTCCACCAGCAGGAAACATCTGTCCCAGGGACACTGTGTTCACAGGGATCAGCAGCAGAGTTATGGTGCCCCAGGCCTCCCTCTCAAGCAGACTGGTGGCACAAATAAGGACCCCAAGGCTTTTTGGCATCCTGAGCTGACCAGAAAAAGGGTAGGACTCCAACAGGTAGGACTCTGGTAGACTGCACTTGGATGCCACTGAAACAGCCTCCAATCATACGTCATTGGCACTTCTTGCAAGTCACCTGAACTGAATTTCACCCTCATCTGACAAGATTCTAAACATGTTGGGAGGAAATAAGGGTAAAGAGGGATAAATTTTCAAAGAGTCTAATATGTCCCTCTACTGCACCACATACCTCCTCTTTCCCTCTCTGGCCCAACAGATTGCCCTGGCACAGGGCCTCTCAGACCCTTTACCTATTGATGACTGCAGGGGATCAGAGAGGCAGCTTACATTTTAGAGCAATGGACCCAGGATAACTTAGGCCAAGAGGTAATGCTGAGATAGTATGCACAGTATAGACCTGCAAGGTCTGTATACTTCACACCTTACTCTTCTACTTTCTCTCGGCAAGAGGTCCCCATTGACTGTGATGTCAAGGACATTCATAGGTACAGTGGAAGGTAAGAAGCACCCAGAGTAGGAAGAGTTTTGAAAACTCAGAAGAGAAATTAGAGCTTAATTCTTGAGGCACTTGGGAGCAACTGAAGGTTATTAAGAGGGAGAACTTGTCAGATTTGCACTTTTGAGATCCAAACACCATTCATTATAAAGGAATCTAGTGCATAAAGTCCCTTTTGAGTCAGGATACTTGATGGATACTAGCTTACAGAAGGCCCCATAGACTAAGATGATCAGCAAATATAGAAACAGCCTCGTGAGCACTGTGACAGGTGTGTTACAAGTGTGACTGGTGGGGACAAAAGGATTGAGCACACATGGATGTTAGGAAAAGCCAGTGTAGTGCCCTCTTCCCAGAAGCAGAGCCCACATCTAGCCCTGGGACTGATTTCTCTAAGACAGGGAAAAAAAGTCACCTGAACCTTAAAATGAGCACACTGTGTGACCTGAAGCCACTTTTGTCCCTCTGGGACCTGCTTCTCTGCTGAGTGGAATGGGGGCTCTGGACATAAGTCATGTCTATTCCTACTCTCATTGTGTTGATGAGCAGGTGCCAAGCCCAGCCCTGTGCCAGGCTTTGTGTTGACTCCAAGGCAATAGCTTGTCACTTGCCACTGATCCTCAAAGCTTAGGATTTCTTAGGGGCAAAGCCTTGTCTAGCACCTTTTCATGACCTAGGTTCATATCAGGAGTTAGCTCTGGAGTTGGATTCCAAGTTCAAGTCCAAGCTCCGTGGTTCCCTTGCTTTGTCACTTGAGCAGGTCACTTCCCACCATAGTTCCTCACTTCCTTTATCTATACAAACTATGCATGCACTTCAGCTGGTAGTGAGAAAACTAGTTAATACTGCAAGCACTTAAGGCAGACCCAAGCTGGCTAGTGTTATCTGTCAAGGAGTGAGGTAGAGCCATAGGACAGGAGGGCTGCTCTGGGCCAGGTGAGATCACCTCACAGCCACAGGAGAGGGAAGGAGGGAAGGTCAAAGGTAGTTTTACAGAGGAGGTGGCATGGAATCTGTAGGGCTTGAAGGTCAAGTGTACAGACCCTAGGGAAGGGGAATGGGAAAGTGGAAGGCAGTGAGTGGATGGTTGATTGGCCCAGGTTGGGGACAGAATCAGAGAAGACACTCTGTCTGGGATAAATCCAGGGACAATGGGGGACGATCAAGGGGTTTTCAGTGGGTACTGACCTGATCAGACTTAGATGACACTGGCAGTCAGAAGCGAGTGCACCAGAGGAGACTGCAGCCACAGAGAGATCCAATCCAGTAGAGCACTCACAGGGCAGAATGTGGCAAAGCCAGGAAGAAGGGAAGGAGGACTAAGGGCCATCTGAGGGACCCTTGGGAGGAAAGCCAAGTGTACAAGAGTCTCCCTGCTCCCTTTGGCTCTGATGTTCGAGGACTTCAGGATTCCTCCAAGACCCCCACGTGGCTGCAGCTAGGGTAAGCACACTTGCAGCATCTTGTTCCTATTCCCTAAAGCTCATGAGGCAAGAAGTTCTGGATGGTTGTCATCAGCTACATGTTTTCCTCGCAGTTCTCACCCAAGAGGCAGGGGAATTACTCTCAGAACCAGAGCCAGTCATGGCCAGGGATGAGGGGGCAGAGGCCACATTCACACTGCAGGAGGATCTGCAGATCCACAGGGACAACTCCGTCCTCTCGGCTTCCATCCGTCACACGGTGGCCTCCATCCCAGTTTCATGAAGCAGTCTTTGTTGTAACACTCTGCTGGCCACTCCAGGGAGTTCATCATGCTTGGAGAGGCTCAGGCCACAGAGCATGCTGGGACCTCAGCGAGGGAGGCCCCAGTGAAGGAAGGAGCAGCAGGGGCTACACAGGCCAGGGACAAGGAGATCAAGTGGGGTTATGGTTTGGATCTAAATGTCCCCCAAATGTCATGTGTTTGAACATTTGGTCCCTGACTGGTGGTGCTGTTTGTGGAGGTTATGGAACTTTGGGAGGTGGGATTCTAGCTTTTCAGAAGCAGCTCCCTGGGGCCAGCCTTTGGAAGTTTTTACCTGGAGCCCCGATTCCAGTCACTCTCTCTGCTTCCTGATCACCAAGATGTAAGGAGGTCATCTGCTGTCTGCCCCACAGCCCATCCTGCCATCATGCCAGCCCCACCTCTATGGACTAAAATCCTCTAACCATAAGTCCCTGACTCATAGCAACCCTGAATACAACAGGCAAAACACTACTGTCAGTGCTTCTCTGCTGTTCATAGGGTTTTCAATGGTGGACTGATTTTTGGCAGTGGGTTTCTGGGTCCGTCTCCCAAGCCTACAGCATTAGTGTTCCCAGGCGGTCTCCCACCCAAGTACTAACCAGGCCCGATCCTGCTTAGCTTCCAAGATCTGATGGAATCGGGTACCACAGGGCTACAACTACAGGCTTAAAGTGTTGCCCAGGCTGTCCTCTAACTCGCAATCCTCCTGCCTCATCCTCCGCAGCTTGTTGATTACCAGCATGTGCCACCATGACTGGCCCCAGTAAATTACTTCTCCCATAAGTTTGTTTGGGTCAGTTTCTCAATCACAGTGACACACCACCTGACTAACACAACTGGGGAGGAGAGGCTGCTGGGGAAAGTGTGGCAAGTTCAGCAAGGGGGAGCTGTGTTTCTCAGGCCATCTCCTGGGTAGGCATTTATAAGTGCCCTCTCAATGCATCACCTCAACCGTTCTCAAGGCAGCCTTTTATCATCTTTGAGAATTAGGACATTAGAGGATTTGCCCAAACTTCTTGTTAGGTATCATTGAGTTGGATCCAACTCATAGCGACCCTCATAGGGTTTTCCATGGCAGATTGTTTTGGGATTGTATCAGGAGTGGGTTGCTGGGTCCTTCTCCCATTTTTGGGGTGCTAGGGATCAAACTCAGGACTTTAGAGAGCGCAGAGCAGCACTCTACCAACTGAGCTAAACCCCAGCTATTAAATAGTATATATGGATTCAGAACCAAGTTCCTTGGCCTCCAAAGTCTATCCGCTTATTTATTCATATATTCATTTGATCACCCATCAAAAACGTCTCCAGGCCTCCTCTGTGCTAGGCACAGCACAAGATACCAGAGATACAAGACAGACACATCTCCCACCCTTCCCTAGGAGAGACCAGCAACACCAAGTTAATTAATGAACAAGGTAATTCCAGATGCTGATAGACTGTGAAGCAGCTAAAATAAGGTTAGCCAATCAGAGGGAGGGATATTAAAATGCAGCCTGCCCATAGTCTATCTGCATGAGCCTACAATGTAAGGATGGGTTGTACGTGTTTAAAGAGTTGTAAAGAAAACAAAGGAGGTCAGGCACAATGGCACATGCCTGTAATCCCAGTGACTCAGGAGGAGGAGGCAGGAAGATCGCATGTTTGAGGCCAGAGGCAGCCTGTGTACTTAATGAGACACTGTCCCAAAATAAAAAGTAAAAAATGAGCTGAGAGTGCAGCTCAGTGGTAGAGCACTGGCAAAGCACATGTGAGGCCCTAGCTTCAACCTCCAAGCAAAAGAAAGGAGGAGGAAGAGGAGGAGGAGGAGAAGGAGGAGGAGGAGGAGGGAGGAAGGAGGAAAGAGACAGAGGAGGAGGAGAAGGAGGAGGAGGAGGAGGAGGAAGAGGAGAGAAAGAAAAAGAAAGAAAAAGGAAGGAAGGAAGGAAGGAAGAAAGGAAGGAAGGAAGGAAGGAAGGAAGAGAAGGAAGGAACAAAGGAGAACCTGCAACAGACCATATGTGTCCAACGGAATCTAAAATATTCATCACCATTGCAGAGAAAGGTTACTGTTCCCTGGTCCAGTGACAGCCTGGAGGGGATCCTTGATGGTGATGAGGGAAGGCATCTCTGTGGAAGTGAAGAGAAGACTCACCAGGAGGAGAGACCCAGACACTAAGATTTCTAGAAGAGTAAATAGCAAATGAATTCAAAGGCCCTGGGGTAGAAAGAAGTTTAGCATGTTCAAGAAACAAAAAAGAAAACCAGTGTTGCTTGAGTGCAGGAAGCAAGAGAGAAAGTAGTACCATATGAGCTGAGGAAAGGACAAGTAAGAAACAAATATAAGACTGTCTAGGCAAAAACAAGGCTGTGTAGGACAAGATGAAGGTTGTTCTTTCTATTAGCAACTTGCTCTGAAGAATCCAGTAGGTATCAGGATGGTACATCTTTTCTAGTGGTTCAAACATAATAGTAAGAATCCAGAGCCAGGCATGGTGGTGCACACAAGTAATCCCAGCACGTGGGAGGCTGAGGTAGGAGGATTGCATGCAAGTGCAAGGCCAGCCTGGGGTACACAGCAGTTCCAGGCCAATCTGTGTGACAGAATGAGACTGTGTCTCAAAAACACAAAAACAAGAAAGAATCCAGGCACCAGGGATGCTTGAGGCAGGCACATAGTAGCACCAACTCCCAGACCATGTGGTCATTTACCTTAGGACCATGACCTATTGTCAGAGGACACCAGGAAGATGCCCCAAGAAAGATAGGGACACAAGACTTTGGCAGGCTGTCAGGCCCTGTGCCAAGCCAACTGGGATTCCAGGTAGGGTTTATCTCCAACAGGAAGTGGAGGAGGAGGAATGAGGAACCCAGGATGGTAGGCAGGATGATGAGAGTGATGGTAGAAAATAGTGACTTCCTGGGCTTTGGGCTACCCAGGCCTCCCTCACAACTGTACATCAAAAACCAGGACCAGAGCCACATGGCTTATCCTGGTCTCCCACCCTCCCTTCACTCTCTCCTGGTCAGCCCAGGTTCACAGAGTGAATGAGGGCCCCCCGGGATATGGAGAGCAGCCTTGAAGGGTGTAGCGAAAGGGACACAGGCAGGACTGTATCAAAGCAATCTGTTCAATAACCAGCTGCTGTGTGGGGCAGAGCCATCACATAAGCTATGCAGGGGACTCAGCTGCAGGCACGGGTTGGTCCCCAGCTGGTCACTTGCCCAACTCCTGGCAAGCAGAGAGAAAAGAGGGACTTGCCCTATTGGCCGTAACATTTTGTACCTTGGCGACCACTTAGTTTAAAATGGCCATTCTCCTAACTCTGTCCCCAGGCAACATGTGTACTGTAATTTGATTTTTTAAAAACAACTTTTATTGGGATTTTTTTCCCTATTATAAGAGCAACACATGCTTCCTTCAGAAAAAAATCAGAAAATACAGAGGAACCAAAAAAAAAAAGAAAGAAAGAAAAGCCACACATCCACCTTCCCACCGCATGTGCTGTTCTGGCCTGTGCCTGAACAATACTCAGTTTAACTTTTCCATATCACTGCCCTCTTGTTCCTCTCAGCCACTGACCCATGTTGCCTCACACAGCAAGTCTCCCAGCTCAGGGTGGCCACCCATGGCCTTCGTGCCTATCTGCTACAGGGCAGGTCTGCCTATTCCCCTGTGACTCTCAACCATGTACCTGGGCCATGTGGATGGATGCTCTCACCCCTTCCTAAGAGAAATGCCTGTTCCCTCTCTGTTCTGCCCCACTCCCCTGAGTTTAAATACACACTTCTCCCACGCCTGGGGCTGAAGGAGTCCCCAGGGCTGGATCGAGCACATGAGAAAGCTAGCCTATATCTGACACCATTGCTCTGCTCCTAATCTTCTGGGAATGGCCTTAAGTCCTTTTCCCCTTTATGGGCAAATTGCCCATTTATCACCTCCTCTGTAAACTCCCACTCCTAGCCCTATCTCTGACTTATTTTTTCAGTTATGCCTGGATGCCCCAAATTACCTGGAGGAGAAAAAAGGAGTCATCTGCATCCACCCACCACCATGCTCCCTCACTACTGTGTGTCCCATTAAAAGGAATATACTGTACATGGACCTTACAGCCTTCTTTTGAATTTGTCAGTATAATGTGAACATGCTTCTTTCCCAATGTATGCTTTTACATCAGGGCAAGTGGTTACAAACTACTCCACTACATATGTTTGACTGAATTTATATAAACAACCTCTTATTCTAGAATCTTCTGATCCATCATCAGACTCATTATCCTTTGTGCCACTGGCCCCTTAATAATTCCCTATTCTATTCCTATAGGTGTGGCCAACATTTTCAATCACAAATAAAAACCAAGCAACTTCACTTTTAGGTGGAAAAACATCCCTCTGCAGAAATTCTTTATTAACCCTAGAACTTGAGAGGAAATATTCCTAGTCAGTTATTGAATTCAATTATAATTAGACACCTACTAAATGTGATACACATCATAGTGTGTCCCACACTCTGCTGTCTTGGAGGAAGACATGAAGATTCAAATGAATGTAGTCTGTATCCTGAAAGAGCTTACAGACTAAGGAGAGGCAGGACAGAAATGACCACCCCGGGAGGCAAAGCATACACCCCTCGAACAAGATGGCAGTGGGCAGAGGGCCTGGAGTACCATGTTGGGCTCTGAGGGCCCAGAGGATGGCTGGGACTACACTCAAAGCAAAAGAGAAAGACAGACAAGAAAATGAGGAGAAGGGTCAGAACCAAGGCATAGGAGCAGGAAGCACAAGCCTTGGGAGGAACAAGCAGGAGCCAGACTGCAGAACGGAGAGCATGAACAAGAGAGAGAAATACACTGGGACCTGGTCAGGAAGCAACACAGGGCTGCTGATGATATCACTGTCAGCAGGGACAAAATGGAAAAGTCAAGAGGAAAATTCAGTTTTCACCATGCATTCTGGAAATAATTGTTCCTAAAAATGTATGTTTCCACTATCTCATTATTCTTGTGTGTGTGTGTGTGTGTGTGTGTGTGTGTTGCTATGGGTTGAACCCAGGGCCTCGAGCTTGCATGCTTTGCAAGTGCTGTTCCACTAAGCAGCACCTCCAGCCCAATTTTTTTTTTCCTTTTTTTGAGACAGGGTCTCACTAAGTTACGCAGACTGCCTCTGGTCTCGAACTTGTGATCCTCCTGCCTCCACCTCCTGAGCCGCTGGGATTATAGGGATGCGCCATCACACCCGGCTACTATCTGATTATTCTTATGCCAAACATTATCAGCATATGAACATGGAAAATTGTACTAAACACATTTTGTGATCCTAAAGCTGAATTTCCCTGCCCCTCCAGATCTGGACTGGGTCTTCTGGTGTATGTTCTTGGGGTACTCAGTCCTTCTTATTAGCACTTACCATAATTAAAATTATATAATGCATTGATATACTCACGCACAGGTGTTTAAACTCAAGTTGTTGTTGTTGTTGTTAGGTGCTGTTGAGTTGGTATCTGACTCATGGTGACCCTACATGTAACAGGCGAAACACTATTGTTAGTACTTCTCTGCTTTCCTTAGGGTTTTCAATGGCTAATTGTTTTTGAGAGTAGGTTACCAGATCCTTCTCCCAAGCCTACAGCACCTGGTGTTCCCAGGCGATCTCCCATCCAAGTACTAACCAGGCCCAACCCTGCTTAGCTTAACCTCAAGTAGTCAAGGTTTATTTCCCTCCTTGAGTAGAATTCCTTGAGGACAGGAACATTTCGTATCCAAAGTGCCTTTGCACATAGTTACAATCATTAGTAAAGTGAATGAAAATATCGCACAATTCAATTATAGTTCCAAGAAGTTTTTGTTAATTCCAACATCTTTTAAAATGTGTTTTCTCAGAACAACTCTCAAGTAAAATTTTATAACAATCAGATTGTTTTAAACATCTGATGTTTCATAGCCCACTTCTAGAAAGAATTTAAAGGAAATTTACATAAAGACAAAAGATTTGGGAAGACTTTAACTCAGTTGGGCCCATAGTTGATGTACAAAGTGATTTAAACCCATGATCACATTATTATCACAAAAACCTTGTAAGGGATTTTTGTGAGATAGGATTTTCATCTCCAGTTGGATAAGGAAATCGGGGCCCAGAGAAGTGAATGGAATTGCCCAAATCACAAAATGAAATAGAACAAAAGTGGGTATTTCTAGGGAATCAAACCCAGACATTTATTGCTCTCTGCTGCCTCCTGTTGGTGTAGAGAGGAAAGAGCAGCCCCTGGATTTGCTAAGGAGCTGCCCTAGATTCCCACAGAGGAGTAGTAGTGTGGTGCAGCAGCTCAGCCGGTCTACCCTACTCACTCCCCTTTCCTGTCATCTCTCTACCGTCAACCCCACCAGATTCTCAGGATGCCTAACTGCTCCAGTTCACAGACTAACAACCAGAATCTAAGAACTGGAGCAAGGGATGAGAGTGAGCAGCAGAGCCAGACTTGCTGGATGTGTGGAGAGGCCTCTTCATCACTTGTCCTCTGGGCGCAGCCCTGGGACATGTCAAGAGACAGAGCGCAGGACTACTCCACACCATGGTATCCACAAGCTGCCAGTCTTCACATTGGGCTTCACTCCTTGAGGCTCATTTTCCTTCTCTTCAACAGAGTCAGGATGTTTGTGGGCTCCCTAACACATTGTGAAATCAAAATGTGATTCTGAATTAGACACTGAGAAAATGTCTGTGCCCTCACTTCCCTTTCTGTTTTTTACTGGTAGTTCTAGTGGTGACTAAAATATTGATTGCTCTCCTGCTTTACTCCTTGGCCAGGGCCTCTGGGCTGATTATCCAGCAGTGAAGTCTCTGGAGCTGAGCCCAGAGAACACATAACTACCTCTCTCCAGCTGAACTTTGCCATGTGCAGGTGTCTGGGGCAGCAGTGGTTCAGGTGCATTTATTTGCCTCATCCCAAATCAGGACATTATGCTGGACCCATGCTATATGTAGGGAAAAATTGGGAGGAAATTGGCAAAAACTCCCAAACTGGGAAATTGGCGTTTGAATATCTGGTTTGTAAGTTAGAAATCTAGGGAAAATGAAAGTAACTTGGTTGCACATTTGTACAAAACCCTTCCTGATTGGACAATTGGACTGAAAGCTGATTGGCTCAGGCCATTCTGTGGGCGAACTACATAAAGAGCTGCGCTGCAGCAGCTCCACCCTGTTTTGGCACGGCCTTTCTGGCATCCCTTTCTGCGCCTTCTTGCCTGTTCCTGCCACAGATAAGGAAGCACCTCTCCCGCTGCTCTGCCCCGGACCTTCTGTGAGGAAAAAACGCTCTCCCGTCGCAATTCTCAACAAGGAAAAGAACCTGCTTTCCGTCTGACCACTGATGAAGCAACAGCTGTCTCCTCCTGACCACCGAGACGACCAACACAGGTGTTTGCCCCTGGAAGGCAAAAGCGCCTGAGGCTTTTCCTTTCTCCCGTCTCCTCCGGGGTCCCGAGGGCCACAGGAGTCTTCGCCCCTCCCCAGAGGGTCTTGAGTGAATTGTGTTTAGTATCTGTGTGCGCGGCGGCACAGCCCGTCCGAACCTTCAGGCCAGACCAGGAGGCGCGTGCCCCACATAGATTTGGTGCCCGAACATGGCAAACAGGGACCCAACACTATGAGATACAGCAATGGCACCCAATTATGGCTATAAATCCTGGGCATTTATAGAGTCTCTATGTCCCTCCGAACTCAAATAACCCCAAGTCTCATGGACTGAAGAAAACAAGCTGAAATTGTTGTTTACTCACCAGAACCACATTCTTCAGAGGAATGAAGAGGCCAGGATCCAGATGTCACTTAGTAAATCACTCTTCGGCAACTGAGTAATGGTTGCCATGGCCTAAAAAAAATCTAATCAAATCATGCTCTTGCACAGGATGGAGTGGGCAAGGCCTAAAACAAACACACAAACCTCAACCTGGACAGAGATAAAGCCCAGAATTTCTTCTCATCATGCTGTTTGCAAAGGCATTTCTTTGGGGGCAAACATTCAGAGTAGATCACCAGTAAGTGATATAAGGAGGGGCCAGGACTTCACCTATGCCTGGTCCAGGAAGTTATAAAAGCACACCATTGATTCAAATCTTTGGAATGTCTCATTCTTTTGCTGAAGACAGAGAAAAACATGGCTGTTATCCAACCAAGAGACACGGCCATGTGGCAAGGATAGGAGGAGGCTGGAGTTCAGAGAGCTCACCCCAGACACCTTGGTTACCAGATGAAGGCAGTGAGGAGACTCAGGAACAGCTTCCAGGTAGGCAGCACTGCAAAGTCCTCTGGCACCTGGTAACATGAGTTCCAAGGAGCTCCTGCTGGAAGGGGTGGGGATATCAGAGAGGAAGTACACTTTGAGAGGACACCTGGTGACAAAAGCAACTGCTTCAGCCTGGTGTCATGGCACACGCCTGTAATCCTGTTACTCAGGAGGCCAAAACAGAAGAATCATAAGTTCAAGGCCAGAGGCTACTCGTGCAATTTAGTGAGACCTTGTCTCATAATGAAAAATGAAAAAGGGTCTGGGGGTGCAGCTCAGCAGCGGAGCACTTGCCTAGCATGTGTGAGGCCTTGGTTCAACCCCAAGTACTGCAAAGATAAGTAAATAAATAGATTAATTAATTGATTAAACTGTTTCACTTTAAAAAGTGTAAACAGAGGCCAAGAGTAAAGATGAGTGTTGGGCAATCTTGCTATTCATTTGTTGGTATTACTCATACTGAACATACCATGAGGGCCTCCTGTTCATCCACCAGTAGGACCAGTTCTATGGAAGGTCCTTCAATAAAACACATTATTCATCTGATTGCCCCATACCTCATCATCTCAGAGCTAAATCTTTGATTCCAGAGGTGTTCTGACCAGAGGAAAATATCCCCCTCTTCAATTCAAGCACCATACTTCTTTTAATGCAATCTAAGAGAGTGCTTGCTTTGGGAGCAACCACATGATTTATTGCAAAGAACCAAAAAGCAAAGGGGGAAAGCCAGAATTTCTAGCTTGAAAATGAGAAGGCTGGGTGCAGTGGCACATGCTTGTAATCTCAACAACTTGACAGGCAAAGGCAGGAGGATCCTGAGTTCAAGGCCAGAGGTAGCCTGTGTAACTTTCTTAGTCTCTGACTCAAAATAAAAAATAAAAAAATGGGCTAGGCGTGCAGCCCAGTGATAGAGCACTTACAAAGTATGTGTAACACCCAAGTACTACAAAAAGAAAAGAAAGGAAAGGAAAGGACTAATGTAAGAATCAAAAGGAATGGAGGTGGATGGAGGTATCTATATGAAGACAGATTTATAGACCCAGAAACTAAGTCTCAGAGAGGATGTGACTGACTTGCATCCACACAGCACATTATTTAACAAATTAGAGTGTCTACTAAGACCCCCTGAAGAGTAACAGCCTCAAAAAAAAATAGATGAGACAAATCTTGTTCAGATTCAGTGGCCACCACTTTTTCCCCTTGGGCAGGAAATCTTTTTTTTTTTTTTAAGTTTTCATTTGTTTCTTTTTTTTTTTATTGGACATTTTTAATGTACACCTTAATGTGATTCATTCTGACATGCTTTTCATTGTGGCATTTACATATATGCATTTTGATGTACATTCTCTGAACCTTCTATCCATATATAGGGGCACAAACTTCTGGAGACCCAAGAATCAAACGACCTGTGAATAATGTGTCTACCATAGGATTCAGCTCATAATGCCACATGATATATCTAACTTCTCTCACCTTTTCACCACTCTACACAGCCTCTTTTTCACCTATAGGTTGATCAGCACAGGCTCTATTTTAATCCAGTGTCCAGAGTGGGATTTTCATGCTTTAATCAAAGGGCAGTTCCACTTGGCTCATTTATTGCCTGGTCCCACAAGAGAATCAAGTCACAACTACATCAACAGGAGTGTAGGTGTGCAGAAAGAATCTGGCAAAAGTGAGAGATGTGGAGAGTTGATGTTTCTGCCACACCCTGTGGCTTTCTGGCTGCTTCTCTGAGCACTTTGTCCATTGCCTTTCCAGAAAAAGCAACAGGCTGTCCCCTTCTCTTGCCAGATCCAGAGCTCCATTCTGCCCCAGCCAAGGGTACACTGAGTTCCCAGGATATATTTTGTCAGATCCAACCTCTAAACCTTTGCCTGTGCTGTTTCCTCTGCCCAGATTCTTCCCCTCTCTTTTTCTATAAGGTAAACCTCTTATTCATTCTTCAAAATTTAGATGATTATGCATCTTCTTCTGCAGACCTTCCATTGTGTTTCCATATTTGTCAGCCTTAATTTTTTTTTGTTTGTTGGTTTAAAATGAATTCAGTTTCCAGCCATAAAAGAGTCAATATAACTGACATTTCCTGATTGCTGCCAATATCATCACTGGCTGGAGTGTAGCCTGCCTTACACACATGTTGTTGTTAGGCCCCATCAAGATGAATCTGACTCATAGTGATCTTATGTACAACAGAACAAAGCACTATCCAAAACTGTCATGTATGTGATCTTTTTATATTTGAACTCATTGTTCCACTTACTCTGTTTCTTCTCATTTTGAGTTGTGATACATCAGCAAAAGGAGGTCCCAAGGGTTTTACTCCATCCCCATTATTAAGGTTGATTCTACTTTGAGGAAGCAACACCTCCTCAGTCATTTCTTGAATGCCTTCCAGCCTTTGGGGATAATTTTCCAGAATTATATTTGACAGTGCTTCTCTGCTATTCATAGGGTTTCTGATAGCTAATTGTTTTTCACCAGATGGAACATACAGAAATGAAATTGACTACATTTGTGGAAAGAGATGATATGAAACCTCAGTATCAAAAGTCAGAACAAGACAAGTTGCTGATTATACTTCAGACCATCAACTGCTCATAATCAGGTTCAAACTGAAACTAAAAGTTAGAACAAATGTATAAAAGCCAAGGTATGACTTTGAGCATATTCCCCTTGAGTTCACAGACCACTTCAGGAATAGATTTGATGCGTTATATACTAATAACCAAAGACCACATGAGTTGTGGCATGACATCAAAGACATCATTTATGAGGAAAGTAAAAGTTTGTTTAAAAAGGCAGAAAAAAGATCAAATTACCTATCAAAAGAGACTCTGCAACTTTCTCTTGAAGGTGTAGCTAAAGTAAAAGGAAGACATGACAAAGTTACAAAACTAAACAAAAGATTTCAAAGGGCAGCTCAAGAAGATAAAATCAAATATTATAATGACATGTGCAAAGAGTTTGAGATAGAAAACCAAAAAGAAAGAATACACTCTGTTTTTCTTCAACTTAAAGAATTGGAGAAAAAATGCAAGACTCTGGTGGCAAGAATTCTACAGGGAAAATATTAAATGACATAGGAAACATCAAAAGAAGGTGGAAGGAAGACACAGAGTCATCATACTAAAAAGAACTGTTGGATGACCAACCATTTCAAGATGTTGCATATGATCAGGAACCAATGATACTGAAGGATGAAGTGGAAGCTGCCTTGAAGGAATTGGTGAAACACAGGCTTCAGGAATTCATGGACTTCCAATAGAGGTGTTTAAACAAATAGATCCAGCATTGGAGGTGTTAGCTTGTTTATGCCAAGAGATTTGGAAAACAACTACCTGGCCTATTGACTGGAAGAGATCCATATTTGTGCCTATTCCCAAGAAATAATATCCAACTAAATGTGGAAATTATCAAGTGATATCATTAATAGCACAAGTAAAATTTTGCTAAAGATCATTCAAAAGCAACTGCAGCAGTATATTGACAGGAACTGCTGGAAATTCAAGCTACATTCAGAAGAATGTGTGGAACCAGGAACATCACTGCTGATGTCAGATGGATATTTGCTGAAAGCAGAGATTACCAGAAAGATGTCTATCTATGTTGCACTGACTTTGCAAAGGTATTTGACTGTGTGGATAACAACAAATTAGGGATAACACTGTGAAGAATGGGAATGCCAGGCACTTAATTATACTTATGAGTCATCTTTACATGGACTAGGAAGCCATCATTTGAAGAGAATAAGGAAACATAGCCTGGTTTAAAGTCAAGAAAGATATGTGTCAGGGCTGTATCCTCTCTCTTCAATCTCTTCAATCTCTATGCTGAGCAAATAATCTGAGAAGCTGAACTTTATGAATAAGAATTTGGCCTAATGATTGAAGGAAGACTCACTAACAACCTGCAATTATGTAGATGACACAACTTTGCTTGCTGAAACTAAAGAAGATTTGAAACATTTATTGATGAAGATCAAAGAATAAAGCAATCAGTATGGATTGTGCCTCAACATCAACAAACAAAAATCCTTAGAAATGGGTCATTAAGCAACTTCATGATAAATGGAGAAAAGATTGAGGTTGTCCAAGATTTTGTTTTACTTGGTTCTACAATCAGCACTCACAGAAGCAGCCATCAAGAAATCAAAAGACACATTGCACTGGGAAAATCTGTTGCAAAAGACCTCTTTAAAGTGCTGAAAAGTAAAAATGTCACATTAAAAATGAAGGTGCACCTCAATCATGCCATGGTATTTTCAGTCACAGCATATGCCCATGAAAGCTAGACGTTGAATAAGAGAGCTAGGGGAAGAACTGATACTTTTGATTTATGGTGCAGGAGACAAATTTTGAATATACCATGAACCGCCAAAAGAATCAACTGATCCATCCTAGAAGTGCAACTAGAGTGCTCCTCTGAAGCAAGGATCACTAGGCTGCGCCTTTTGTACTTTAGAAATGTTGTCAGGAGGGACCAATCCCTAGAGAAGGACATCATGATTGGGAGAGTGGTGGGTCAATGAAAAAAAGGAAGACCTTCAACTAGATGGATTGATACAGTGACTTCAGCAATGGGATTAAACATAAAAAAGATCATGTGTCTGGCACAGTATCAGGGAGTGTTTCATTCTGTTGTACATAGGGTTGCTATGAGTGAGTCCTGACTCAACAGCACCTAACAACAACAAAAAATTGTTTTCTTATTTTTTTATTAGAAATTTTAATGTACATCATAATGTGATTCATTTTGACATGCCTTTCATTGTGACAATTTTCATATATGCAATTCGATAAACATTATTCATATAGGTTACCCCTTACCCTCCCCTATGTTTCCCCCTTCCCCCCCTTCCCATCTAAGTTTCCCATCCAAGTCTTCTCTATCTTTTACTAACAACAACAAATTGTTACGAGAGTGGGCTGCCAGGTCCTTCTCCCTAGTCAGTCTTCATCTTAAAGCTCAGCTGAAATTTGTCCACCATTAGTGGCCCTACTGATACCTAAAATACTGGTGACATAGCTTTCAGCATCCTAGCAACACACAAGCCCCACAGCACAAGCCAACAGATGTGGGGTTTAGAGCCATAGCTAGATAAAACTCTAGAGAGCGCTACAATAGAAAGTAAAACTCTCCTCTTTTTTAAAGCAGTCAGGACACTATCAGGGAAGACAGACTGATCATCTCAGGAGGCCTCATGCAGTGATTTCCATTCTCTATGAAAAGGTATTGATAATGACTAACTGACCCCAGGAGACTGATGTATAACCCCTAATCCCCTTAAATTTACTGACAGTGGAGATGGGACTGCTGAGGGAACTTGAAAGCTTGTTCTCCCCTCTGGCCAGCCTCCAGAATGATGTTTGGTAGGCAGAGGGTCAGGACTATAGAAAGCAGCAGGTGTGGGACTCAGACCCTCCTTGTCATCGTCCTCCCATAGAGAAATAGTTCCCTCAAACACTAACTGTGGCATCCTTGAGCAGGTTGGTTCCTCTTATATTAGTCTGCTTAGGCTGCCATAACAAATATCCATAGACTGAGTGGCTTACATAGGAGAAACCTACTTTTCATAGTTCTAGAATATGGGAAGTCCGAGATCAAAGTGCTGTCAGACTCAGGTTCCTAGTAGGGCTCTCTTCCTGGTTGCCAACAGTTGCCTCCTCACTGTGTCTTCACACGATGAGGGCCAGGAGTGTTTCAAGTGTTTCCTGTGAGACACAGGGAGTACAGGCAGGTGGGTCCAGAGCACAGGTCTGGGAATCTGGCAGCAAAACAGCAAAACCTCAGTCCTTATATTTGGCATATAAACAAATTTATACTTGACACAGAAGTTATGGTAAAGAGTATAGACAAAGTTTTTTAAAAGATAGTACCCCTTTAAGCCTGCAGTCATACCACTGTGGCATCTGATCCACCAGATCTTGGAAGCTAAGCAGGGTAGGGCCTTGTTCATACTTGGGTGGGACACCACCTGAAAACACCAGGTGCTGTAGGCTTGGGAGAAGGACCTGGCAACCCACTCCCCCCACCAAAAAAATCAGCCATTGAAAACCCTATGAATAGCAGAGAAGCAGTGACAGCAGTGTTTTGCCTACTGTACATAGGGTCACTATGAGTCAGATACCAGTACCTAAGGACAACCACCACCCCTTTAAAGAACAATTAAAAAGAAAACTGAGGCACCTAGGGAAGGTTAGGTAAACCTGGAAAGAACTTAGAAAAACCTGGGTTCCCCGGGTCAATCAGCATAAAGATATTTCTATTCCCCAGGGGAAGGTAAAGGCAGAGCAAACAGGAGAGCTAAGAAGGCTTTTAGAAGGAAAAGTGCCTGTGATAGACAGAGAAGATGGCAGGCCTGGGAGAAAGGAGGGCATGCATGTGGTTGCTGGAAAGAGAAGACAAGCCAAGGGTGAGGAGCAGAGAAAAACAAAGGAAGAAATGAGAGGAGAGAAAGAGCAGACACATGTTCCCTCTAGTTTTACTCAAACTAGGGCATGCTCATTGTGACATCAGCCCTGAGCGCCCAGTGTGACATAAGCTTATGGTCTTTATTTTGTAAAATGGTTTAATGGCTTGGATTAGGGTGTGGGGTGCATTCAAAAATGTCCTCCCAATATGCTCAGTGATGCACATGGGCTTCATCCATCATAGCTGAATGGCAGAAGTCACGTTCAATCCCCTTTTCCTCCACATTGCTTGGTAAGGCCTAAGCTAACTACTACCACTAGTGTGAGAGCAGGCCTAAGGTCACTTTAAAATCACTGGTTCCTTGTAAACCAGCCCTCAACAAAAGCTGATAAGGGCAGCAGTGTCACAAGATGGCTGTGCCTGCCGAAGTGCTGGATTAAGAAAAATGTGGTGTCATTAGATAACCTCTTAAAAGGTCAAAATCAGGGAATTCCTGTAAAGGGCTGAACTCTGGAAAATAGAAACTTACTTTGTACCCCCCACCCCTTTACCATAAAAAAAGTTCCTGCTTCTGTAATTCTGCTTCTCCACCCCTACCCTATAAAGCCCCTAACCAATGTGAGTCAGCTGCTGCTTTCTGAAAGTCCATTCCCAGGACTGAAAGTAGCCAGCCATCTGGCCTAAATAAACTTTTCTGCTCCCAATCCATTTGTTTGCATCTTGGAGTATTTTTCTGGGGTGGAGCTGCTGGGTACAACACTACCATCTCTACTTATAAGGGTATTAATCTGTCATGGAGGACCCCACTCTCATGGCCTCATTTAAACCTAACCATCTCCCAAAGGCCCTTTCTCCAAGTACCGTCACACTGGGGATTAGGGCTTCAAGATATGATGTTAGAGGGCACACAATTCAGTCCATAGCACTCGTCATCCACCACAAACCTGCCTGGTTCCATCTCCTGTGAAGACTGCCTGAAGGAGGGCTGGGGCAGCCATGACTGTCCAGCAGTGTACACAAAATCCACATAATGTCAGGACCAGAGACAAGGTTCAAAAAGCCTCAGTCTTATTAAGGTCCCAGGGCTCATCAAATGTGGGGTTTAAGAGGCTAAATATCTTTCCTGATCCTCAGTTCAGTTTCTTTATCTGAGAAATGCAATAGTGATACAAACCTCCTGTAGTTGTTGGGAACATTAAGTGGGACAGTGTGCAAAAGACATTTCCTACTATTCGTGGCAGAAGAAAAGTGCTCAACAAACAGGAGCTGTGCTTCCCAGGGTCATCAGCACCCTAGCATTTAGGTTTAGAGAATTTGGCTGCCTCTCTCCTAAGACACACTCAGATGAGTACTGCTTCAGTGATGCGTTTCATTTATGTCCTTTGACTTGTCAGCCTTTTTCCAAATGGCTCATTCTTCTTTAGATATATTGGTGGCTTTCTAGCATTGGGGTTGGTCTACTTTTCAAAGGTGGCATCTGTCAATTTGTATCCCAAATGTTTTGACTTACAGTTAAACCTTCAGGAGACAGCCTTCTGTCTCTTAGTTTCAAAGCCTTTGTGGACACCTTTTTAGCTAATGATTTTCAGAAGAGGAAATTCTACAAGGTCTCCAGCCAATTCCAGAGAAACTATTTCCTAGTGGTTTTGATACAGCGGGGCATGAGATTATACACTCAGTTTGGAGGTTGAGGGAAGACCCACACACCCTCCAGGGCTGCATGTTGCTGGGTATGCTGCAGTTCACTGAGGTTAGGCGGACCTTGCAGCTGAGCAGCTTCCTCTCACCTAAGCATGCATCAGTGTGGTAGTGGTCGCAGAATAGTGGCAGCCACAGAGCAGCAGCATGGCAATAGCATATTTCAATTCAATTACATATTTCCTATAAAATGAGTTTGTAGGCCCTTTGAAGTGGTAGAATGCCACAGGTTGTCCAGTCCATTCCACCGTATTTGCAGATGATGTAATGAGTCACTAACCTGGCCAGCCAAGTTAGGGAAATAATCCAGAAAGCACTGGGATGATGAGGGTGGATGTTCAACACTCAGCTGTGCATTTCACTGATGAAAAGCAGAGGGCCAAAGAGGTGGGTACATGGTTAGAAAGCCACAAAGCTAGTTTATGCAAAGGTGGAGAGCTTTCTGCTCTATCCCTGATGCACAGCCACACAGATCCATTGACAGGACTGCAAAAGTTACTAATGATATTTCTTGAATTTGTGTCACATTACCAGTCCATCATCACCTGTACTACATCATGAAATAATATTTTTTGAAACCTGATAATTATCTTTATGCAGGATAATTGTTGTTGTTGTTGCTGTTGTTGTTGTTGCTGCTGCTGCTGCTAAGTGCTGTCAGGTAATATCTGACTCAGTGACACCATATACATACAACAGAATGAATCACTCCCCAACACTGTGCCATGCCTGGCACTATTGTCAGTGCTTCTCTGCTATTCATAGGGTTTTCGATGGCTGATTGTTTGTGGAGAGGGCTGCCAGGTTCTACTCCCAAGTCTACAGCACCTGGTATTCCCAGGCAGTCTCCCATCCAAGGACTAACCAAGCCCCACCCCACTTAGCTTCCAAGATCAGATGGCATCAGATGCCAGGGTGGTATGGCTGTAGACAACAGTATAATTGTAGGACTATCATGATGCATCACTCGGTCTGTTTAATTTTGTTTTAATTTGATTCCAATTTTTGAAAAACACTACTTTGCATACACACAAAAAAACCTAAGACTTTGCATCAATCAAGATATTTCCATTGTTATACGTTTTCATTCTGAGAAATGAACAAATTGACAAAATGTGGTTTGGGTATTAAAGGTGCTAATTTGTTACATGAGACCATTTTAAATAGAAGACATTTTTGTCACCATGTTTTGATGGCAGTTCTTTAGTTTTTAATACACCAAAAATCTTAAGACAAAAGCATCTCACTTCTCTCCTTCACTCCTAAGGATCCTTAGGAAGGAGTATCCAGTAAACTTGGGGTTTAGGGTAGTAGAAATGGTGGTGGCAGGGATAGGGCAAGAAATTGAAACTCTGTGGAATATTACTTTTAATTTTAGGGTGCTATATATACATTAGGTCTGGGATTTAGTTCAGTTAGTAGAGTGCTACTCTGCACTTTCTGAGGACCCAGATTCAATCCCCAGCACTGCAAAAAATAGGACAAGGACATGGCAATCCACTCCCAAAGCAATACCGAAATAATGAGCCATTGAAAACCCTCTGAGTGTTTCTAGGAGTCGGACCCAACTCCATGGCACCTAACAACAGCAGCACAAATAAAAACATTAGCAGTGAGTATGTTATTTAAATACCCTTTTGCTCTGTAGCTATGCAGAAAAATTACTATTAGCATTTGCAGTAGTATGTAAAAATAATACAAATGAAGAGAAAAATCCATAAAATTTCAAATATCAAAACTCAAGTTTAGCTTTTTTCCCCAGAATGCTATTCCTAAATCCTTTCCCCCTGTGCCATGCCCACCAAAAGGATGGAGAAAAAGAAGCACAGATGGACAGTAGGAAGAGTTTGAAGTGAGCTGCCTACTTCAGAAGGCTGTTTCCAAGCAACAGGAAGCACTGTATTCTGGTAAATGAGTAGACATTCCAATGTAACACTGTGGTTCTACTTTTGAGGTCAGTGGAATTTATTTCTCAATCCCACCCCATCAATGCTATGGTAAAAGAAATCCCTCACAGAGACCTTCAAATTATTCATGAAAAGTCTCCTTCCAGACTGTTGCAACTTTACATTTCATTGAGCACTTGGAAGTATTTTGATGGAACAGGGGGAAGTTAAATCAGGCACTGCTGGAAAGCCACCATATTGCCCCCCAATCCCTGAATCCTTAACCATTAGAAACTGTCGGGCCTTTCCCCAGCTTGGGTATGGATCTGGCATGTATCTGGTCAGCTGATGTCAAAAGCTCTTGCAAGAATCATGTTTTGTATTTTGCCACCAGCTCCCTTCCATACCAGATACATGAGAGGTGTCTGGTGAGGCTTTTTCCAGTCATGAGATTTCACCAGAGCTCATCCATTCAGTCAGCAAATTTTGGTGAAAACCTACCATGTTCCAGACTCTGGGTTGACTTTGAGAGTCAAAGACAATTAAGCACAACCAGCCACATTTCTCCTAATGCTGTGAAAGCCTTGTACTGTTTATGGCATATGTCTTATTCTGCTTTCTAATGATGAACACCTGGTCAGCATCATACATATGATAAGTCATCATTCAGTTCTTTGTCTTTTCTTTTCTTCTTTTTTTTTCTTGTTTTTTTTTTTTTCTTCACAAAAGTGTGTCCCAAGATGGTCCTCAAGGACAAATTTTTGTTGGGATTCAATCCAATATCCAGATGTGTATGTTTAGAAAGGTCACCAGACCCTTGGAACCAAACTTACTCTAACTTGATTTAACTACAAAGACCTTTTCTCAGACCCTGCTGAAGTTTAATATTGCTTTCCTGAGGCTTGTCTGTTCTCCAGTGCCTCTTATCGTGGGTGCTTCCAAGCCACCTGCTGCAGCTGACCCAGTTTCACTACCTCAGAACTGGAGAGTCATTTCCTGTTTCAAGCATTGGACGAGATTTTAATAAGATGATAGAGTGCAGCTGTTTTCTCAAACCACAGAAGGTGTAACAGAAGAAAGACCACTGGCCAAGAGGGAAGAGTCTTGGGTTCTGTCTATCCAGACTCCACTGTGCTGAGTGGCTGTGAGGAATCTCTCAAGTCTAGACCCTGTCACTGTGATCTCCTTCAGAGCCTCCTACCCATCTTATCCTACTGTTTCTCCAAGTTCCCTTTTCTAAGGTCTTACCCAAGCCTTATAAAGGATAGTAGGAGCTACTTTACACTGAGCTGTGATTCTATGACCACATGAGCCATTATTACATATTAGCAGTGCTACAAAGGACTTAAGCTAACACTCACTTTGCACACTCTTACTCTAACAGCATCTCTATTTCCTGAGCTTTTAGCCTAACTCAGACGCATTGCTAGAGGCTGAAAAGATAAAAATGAAATAAGATTGGGATATCAATATCCCAGGAAGCTCTAGCAGTTCAGAGGGAAATTCAACTCATCCTTAGGAGAACAAGGAAATCTTCCCAAGAGACAGCTACTATAACAGGCTCTGGAAAGAAGTATGTGGTCATTCAACAGGGGGAGAAAGATGTCCTAAGTATAGAGGACTGTGAGCAATTGTGCACTGAGGCCTGGAAATGTACCAGTTTGAAGTTTGAAGTTGCTAGAAGAAAACCCCTGAGACTGGGTTAGGCAGATGAAGATGGGAAAGGAAAGAGGATCCAAGACTCCAAGGACTTTGCAAGCAAAGAATGAGATCATTTTTCAGTTACAACTTTTAGATGGCTTCCTTTGCCTCCAAATGAAGACCTGAATTCCACCTAATACTGCATACATTGGGCTGACTCTCAAAAGGGGGCAACTACTTGCATTTGTTTCTTTTAACAGGTTCCTAACTGGAGGAGGGGAGACTTTTTCTGTTTTTAAATTATAGAGGAGTGATATACCAGTTTATTATTATTATTATTATTATTATTATTATTATTATTATTATTTCAGGCATATAAAAGTATCAATAACAGTACAATTAACACCTGCATATACCTCACCTGAGTTGATAATTAAGATAGTCTCAATACAAGAGAGAGTTGATGTCATCCTTCCTCATCCCCTTCCTTCCATCCCAGAGGAAACCACTGTCCTACAATTTATATGTATCATTGTCTTTCACAATTCTACACTTCTATCACATATGTACCTATAAAACAGTAATACTATTTTTGCAAGTTTTAAAACATTAATTAATTGCACTTATTCTACAACCTGCTTCTTTCATTCAACATAGAATATGTTGTTATTGTTGTTAGGTGCCGTCAAGTTGGTATCTGACTCATAGCCACCCTCTGTACAACAGGGGAAACACTATTGTCAGTACTTCTCTGCTGTTCATAGGGTTTTTCAATGGCAGATTGATTTTTGGGAGGGGGTTTCCAGGTCCTTCTCCTAAGCCTACAGCTTCTGGTGTTCCCAGGCGGTCTCCCATCCAGGTACTAACGTGACCCTGCTTAGCTTCCGAGATCTGACGGGATCGGATGCCACAGGGCTACCGCTGCAGGCAGACAAAAAGCTACAAATAAGGAAACTGAAGATTTCCAGGACTCCAAAGCCTGGGCTTTTAATAACCTGGAAGATCAATGGTCACTATTATTGTTGTCCTTATGGAGCTAACAGCTGACTAAGCATCCAGAGACAGTTCCTGGAGCAGATTCTGCCTCCCGCTCACCATGTGACCTTGTGTGATTCACACCCCACTCACTCATTACTCCTTTGATAAACTGTCAAATTCTCATATAGCCTCTTATAAACTTTCCACTGTTGTCAAGTCTTATACTAAATTATCAGTGCTATAGTAATAAGGATATTTGGAAGCCCGAGTTTCTTCACTCCTAGTATTTAAATGAAATATCTACTCATCTCCAGTGCTGCTATGACATAATACCACACACTGTGTAGCTTAAAACAATAGAAATAGGTTGTCTCACCATTATAAAGACTGAAAGTCTGAAATCCAGGTGTCTATAGTATCACATTCCCTCCAGAATCCTAGGAGAGAAGCCATCCTTGCCTCTTCCTAGTTTCTGATAGAAGCTATCAATCCTTGGCAGTCTTTGGCTTGCAGCCACAGCTCTCCAGTCTCTGCCTCTGTCATTACCTGGCCTTCTCCCCATGTGGCTGTGTCTTCACATGATCTTTTTATAATGGCACCAGTCATATTAGATAAAGACCCTCTTGATTCCAATATCACCTTATCTTAACTAATTACACGGGCAGTAACACTACTTCCAAACAAGATCACATTCTGAGGTACCTGTGATTAGAACTTCACTATCTTTTTGAAGGACATAATTTAGCCCAAAATAATTCCCCAGGTGGGAGCCCTGAGTAGGATAGGCCTTCAGGGCCCAAGGCCAACCTGGCGTGGTCTTTGCTGGCATCACTGAAGCTTTCAGCTTCCTACTTCACAGAAAATGGAAACATGAATTCCAAGAGAGAAGCCATCACATTTCTCAATGCAAAGAGCTGTCTTTGATGTAGACTTATGAATTAAGTCCAGCTAGCAATGGGATGTCTTTGCTAAAAAAGGCCACCCCACATTTTGATCCTGAGTGAATAGGTAAGCAAAATTTCAAGAGTGCTGTACTATATTAGTGCTCCCCTTTCAGAAAACACAGTCCAATTCTAGAAGCTATGATAGGCAATAATTTGTCTCTTTACAAAGTAGTACTCCAGGATACAGAAAGGGAAGGGAGCCAGAATTTTTATTTAGAGCTTCCTCTATGCCAAGCCATATGTGGAATGGCTTTACAAACATCATATCTTTTATTCTCCATCATGATCCTTTTTTAATTAACCCAATTGGACAGATGAGGCTCAGAGAAGTTAACTGGATTTTTCCCAAGTCCATAAGTTACAATGATGGTGGTACCATGATTTAAACCCAAGTTTGTCTGATAATTAAGTTTACAATACTTTCATTACATTAAGTTGTCTCTTTATCATCTTATATTAGATAACGCATATGAAAACTTGAAGCATTATACCTGGCAAACTGAGGTAGTCAGGATACATCTATATCCTTCCTTCTTCCAGAGCATGTGTCTAGAATTAATGAATGACAATGTAGTAACACATACCACAGTCTGCTTCTACTGTCCTCATGTGAACTCTTCCTCCTTTGAACTCCCAGCTTCGTTCTTCCCTCTCAGGTGAGACATATTCCCTTCCCCACACCCTTCCCTCAGCTCATGGCTTGTCCTCCAGAAAGGAGTGTAGTCTAGTTTACCTTTGCATCCTCTCACCCAGCCTCCTGAGCTGGCCTGATGCACAGGAGATGCAGAGTGAATGAGTAAGTTGAAACTCCTACAAAGCAGTACTGGTAAGAAATCAGTTTAACCTGGCAGCAGCCCTAGGAAATGTAGAAAAAATCCTGAACTAGTCTCAAAGCCAAGCTCCAGGCCTGGCACTATTACTGTTATGCAAACTGGGGCTCCTCTTGGACCTATATTTAATGTTCATCAAATGAGGGGCATGTGGTATCATCTTGACCCAATGGTCTAGGTCGCCATGTCCTTAAAACCCAGAAAGGTTCACAGGCCACCAGGCATTCAGGTGATAGTAGGGCCTGTGCTGTATAGGATGAACAGTGCTTTCCCAGCTTCCAGTGTTCAGCATATGGGTACCTTGCAAAGGTCTTCTTGTTAGTTCTAGGTAAAAACTTCCCAAGGGTAGCTAGAAGGAAGGACCAAGTGCTTTCAGCCAGAAGTTCCTTATCTACCACAAGCCCTCCTGGGGCCAAAAAGAATGCCAGAACCTTGATCAAGGGCCTCATCTTTGAGACAAACAGAACATGTAGCCCTGTCCATTCTAGAATGGAGCTATAATGATGATAATTAAGGCTCACTGAGCACAAATGATTTGTTCTACATTGTGGAAGCCCTTTATGGGTTTATTGCACTTGATTCTCATGTGAGACACATCTGCATTATAATTTCTATATCCCAAGTAAATGGGATTATAGGCATGCACCACAGTGCCCAGCCAGCAATCATATTTTGAGTTCTCTGTTACACTATCTTAACTTTTACACTAACTAATAAATGATGAGAACTTGAAAAAATCACTTGACATCCCTAAGCCTCAGTTTCTACATCCCCAAATTCCTCATGAAGATTAAAGAGAAAGAAGACTTCATGGTGCAATGGCAGCACGTCTGACTCCAAGATTAAAGAGAAGGCAAACAGAACATCTAGTACACATAGTGACAACTCAACAAACTGCTCTCTAGGCCTCAGTTTCCCCTATAGATGGCTATATTAATTGTTCTTTTGTGAAACCCAAATGAGACAAATGACCACACCACCTGTGCAGTCTGTACCTAGCTGCCAGCAATCTGAAGTATAGCATTCATCGTTCAGATAAAGAGTTTACCTTCATCTGTTCTAGTGAATTTAGGCAAGTCTCCTGTTTGGGAGTCAATGTAAGTGTTAATCTGGATCAAGGAAAAGGCGATCTCCACCTCTGCAGGGCCATGAAAGCCCAGGTCATGGAGGAGAAAGCCTGTCTAAGGCCTAGCACCACAATGCCTACCAGTTTAGGTGGATGAATCAGGGGCATGTGTTCCCATCACTTTTTCTGCACATATGGATTTTTTAAATGCCTGTGTGCTAGAGAGCAGTGAAAGGTAATAAAAGAAGTGAGTTCTCATGATCAGCCTCCGTTTATTCCATTCAATTGGCGTGTCAACAGCCATTTTTTAGAACTTTTGTGAACTAAAGCTGCCTATATTTATCAAGTGTCTAATATGTGCCAATCTGCAGCCATAGCATCCAGGCATCTGATCTTGCCTGATTCCAGAAGCTAAGCTGGGTCAGGCCTGGTTAGTCCTTGGATGGGAGACTGCCTGGAAATACCAGGTGCTGCAGGCTAGGGAGAAGGACCTGGCACCCCACTCCCCAATCATCCATTGAAAGCCCTAGGAATAGCAGAAAAGCACTGACATAGTGCTGGGCATGGCACATGTTGGGGAGTGTTTGGTTCTGTTGTACACAGGGTCACTGTGAATTGGACCTGACTTGATAGCATCTAACAACAACAACAACATGTGCCAGTTCAAGTATCCAGTGCCTTATGTGTGCTCTCTCCAATAATACTCACAGCAGCCCCAGGCAGGAGGTACAATCTCACCACTTGACAAATAAGGAATTAGAAAAACTGAAGGATCTTTCCCAAGGCTACATAGCTGGTAAGTCCTGAGCAGGATTTGCACACAGATCTATCTGGTTCCAAAACCCACAATCTTTGCCTCCATCCTTCTAATATCTACTGAATACCTATTATGTTCCCAGCTAGGGCTAAATTCTCAGGAATAGCTAGATAAATCAGATATGGGCGTTCTATTTTCTGGTTATTATAGATAGGAAAGGATGTCAGACTTGGAGTTAGAAAGCATGTGTTTCTCTACCCCTAACTTCATCTATGTTCTTTTGCACATTTCTACACCTCTTTTGAGAGAAGGATATGGCAGTCCACTCCTGAAACAATCAGCCACTGAAAACCCTATGAGGACTGCTATGAGTTGGACCCAACCTGATGGCACCTAATAACAACAAACCTCTCTTGGCTTTCCTACAGCATGCCACCCTGGCATTTGATCACATCAGATCTCGGAAGCTAAGCAGGGTCAGGCCTGGTTAGTCCTTGAATTGGAAACCACCTGGGAATACCAAGTGCTTGGAGAGGAACTTGGCAACCCACTCCCTAAAGAATCAGCCATTAAAAACCCTATGAATAGCAGAGGAGCATTGACAGTAATGCCTGGCATGGCACAGTGTCAAGTAGTGTTTTATCTGTTGTACATATGGTCTCTATAAGTCAGATCCAACTCAACAGCACCTAACAACAACTCTTGCCTTTATTTTTCTCACTTATAAAATAGGAATAACAGGGGTGATAATGTAGCTCAGTAGTAGAACACTTGCCTGACATGCATGAGGACCCAGTTTTGATCTTCATCACTGAAAAAAAAATGCTTAAACTAAAATAGGAATAACCTCTGATCCCAGAGTTACAGGAAGATTAAACAAATGAGATAACGTATAAGAAGTGCAAACTATGAAGCTCTGTTGTTGTTGTGTGCCGTCGAGTCGTATCCGACTCATACCGACCCTCATAGGGTTTTCAATGGCAGATTGCTTTAGGATTGCCTTGGGAGTGGGTTGCCACATCCTTCTCCCACTTTTGTGGTGCTGGGAATCAAACTCGGGACCTCATAGACCACAGAGCGGCACTCCACCAACTGATCCAAATTCCAGCCCTATGAAGTTCTTGGCAATAGTTAATATTGTTTTAGGATGTTCTGGAAGATTTGCTGTGTTGTAAATGCTTCAATAATGTCCATTTGCTGTCTTAAGGACAAAGGAGATCAGTTGATGCCTCTTGATAACGTTCCTTCCCAACAGGTAAAATCCCAGGAGTTCATGTGCATGAGTGCTGAACCCGACCTTTCTCTAAGCCAGTGCCAAATAGTAAATGTCAACTGCTTCACAGCGCTTTGCAAGCATGTTGTTAGCAATAACAACCCTTTGTGTGGGGATGGTAGTTTAGGGCTTACAGAGTAGTTCTGTAGTGGCAAATTTTGGGGACTTTCTTGGAACATGGAAAGTGCAGAGAAATTTGCACATAAAGAAACAAAGGGTTCAGGGTCTGAGATGTGCTATTTACCCACAGACTTATAGTTTCTATTGAGCAGAGTCCATGCCAAACAACTCTTTTCTTAGGCCTGTAAGTAGGTTTAAGTTTCTTTTCATTTTCCTGTCATATACCACTCACAATAGAGGACAAATTATTGATCCACTTTGGGGCCCAGTTTACAAAACATAGTGCCAAAATTTGTTCATTTCTCCACTTGGTAAACACCCACAGAGATTCTGCCTCCTGCCTGGTCCTACGCTGGCCCCTGAAGATACCAATGAGTTAGCTGAGAGCCTGATTTCAAAGGACTCAGTCTGCTTGATTCCAGAATCATGTAGTGATGGATGGCTGGGCCAGTTACCTCACCTAAGCAATCTCTAATTCTTTCTATTATTTAAGAATCAAGGTCTTACCAAGCACAGTGACACATGCCTATAATTCTAGCAACTTGGGAGGCTGGGGCAGGAGGATCACAAGTTCAAGGCCAAAGGTACCTTTCAGTACCCTTTTTGTTGTTGTTGTTGTTGTTGCTGTTGTTGTTTGCAGTACTGGGGTTTGAACCCAGGGCCTCGCGTTTATGTGCTTTGCAAGTATTGGACCACTGAGCTGCACCCCCAGCCCTTTTTTTTTTTTTGAGACAGGGTCTCCCTAAATTACACAGACTGCCTCTGGTCTCAAACTTGCTATCCTCCTGCCTCTGCCTCCCAAGTTGTTGGGATTATAGATATGTGTTACCGTGCCTGGCAGCCTTCATAACTTAATGAGACCCTGTCTTCCATCCAAGTACTAACCAGGCCCAAACCCTGCTTAGATTCCTTTCAGGCATGTTCACGGTGTATAGCCATAGACACAAGATCCTGTCTCAACATTAAAAAAAAAAAAAAAATCTAAAATGGGCTGGGACTGTAGCCCTGTGGTAGAGCGCTTGCAAAGTATGTGTGAGGCCCTGGGTTCAACTCCCAAATACTGAAGGAAAAAACAAGTTTTTTAAATTGAAAAGAAAAAGATTCAAGGTCTTCCTATGTTGCTCAGGCTGGGCCCAAACTCCTGGGCTCAAGCAATCTTCCTGCCTTAGCTTCTCAAGTAGCTGGGACTACAGCATACACCACTGTACCCAGCTGTAATCTCTAATTCTCACAACACAGTAAAGTTTTTCTCTAAATTTTATGATGGACCACGGAGGCTCAGAAAATGGCTTAAACTCACTCAGACAGTAGGTGGCAGAGCTAGGATTAGATTCCAAGTGTATTAAATGTCGAGCTCAGGTTCTTTCCCCAAGAATACACAGGATTCCTCAAAATATCTTCTATACAAAATGCCCAGGATAGAATTTTAAGCGACACAGCACCCATTTGACTTGTTGTTGTTGTTAGGTGCCATCGAGTCAGTGTCCAACACATAGCAACCCTACATACAAGTGAAACACTATTGTCAGTGCTTCTCTGCTATACATAGGGTTTTCAATAACTGATTACTTTTGGGGGAGTGGGTTGCCAGGTCCTTCTCCAAAGCCTATAGCACCTCATGTTCCCAGGTGGTCTCCCATCCAAGTACTAACCAGGCCCTACCTTGCTTAGCTTCCAAGATCTGATGGGATCGGTCATCACAGTGCTACGGTCGCAGGCATTTGGCTTAATTAGATGACACAAATTACCAATTCAACTAATTTATTTTTCTTTTTGACTTCTAAATTGGTAACTTTGCACAATGATAGAATGTAAAAGATAAAAAAAATGATCTATTTAAACCTCCTCACTGTGACAGAGAAAATGACCAAAGCAAACTTGTTTGGTGCCATCCAGTCTGACTCATAGCAACCCTTCCAGGGTTTTCAATACCTGATTATTTTGGGATTGCTTTGGGAGTGGATTGACAGGTCCTTTTCCCATTTTTGCAGTGCTCGGGATCGAAACCAGGGCCTCAGACAGTGCAGAGTGGCACTTTACCAATTGAGCTAAACTCCAGCCCAAAGCAAATTTAGGGGAGGAAATATTTATCGGGAGGCTCACGGTTAGAGGATGAGTCCATGATAGTGGCAGGGCAGGCAGCCAGCAGCAGGAGGTAGAGCTCATAGCAAAGAACCTCACATCTTCACAATCAGGAAGCAGAGAGCTAAGAGAGCAACTAGACTTGCAGATCTGGATGAAAACCTCCAAAGTCCCATCCCCAATGACTTACTTCCACAAAGCTAGATCCTGCCTCCCAAAGTTTCCATAGGGTCCACAGACAGCACCATTAGCTGGGGAATAAACATTAAAGCACATAACCTTCGAGGAACCATTTTTTTCTTTCTTTCTTTTTTTTTTTTTTTGCTATTTAACTAGCATACAGCATGTACAGTATGATGAGTTTCATTATGAGATTGCCACACAGTTGTATCACATACTTTGCACTTGTTCTCTCCCTCCTTACACCCCCATGTTGGTCCCACCCCTCCCTGGTCTAGATACATCACTGGGGAACATTTCAGATTCAAACCATGACACTCCTAATTGTACCAAGGACCAGAAAGCACAAGCACCTTGTCCAGTATTACATGGCAATTGAGAATCAAGGCTGAGATTCAATCAATGTGTCTGGACTGAAAGCCCCAATTAAAGCCAAGAATCATGTTGCATACCTTTAATCCCCACAACTCAAGAGGCTGAGGCAGGAAGATCAAGAGTTTGAGGCCAAAGGCAGAGTTTGATGCTGGAACTACAACTCAGTGGTATAGCACTTATGAGGCCTTGATTTCAACCCTTCAGTACTGAAAAATAAATAAGTAAATAAAATAAAAATCCCAATTATTTCCACTTCACCAGATTCTAGGTGATTTCTCTGGACGTTGGCAATTTCGCATCCTTTTTGACCTAGAAAATAGTACCGACTTGAGGCAGGGATCAGTTGTAGTTCATTTTTGTGTCTTTGGTGCCTGGAATGTAGAACAATTCTCTTAATGACTGTGTGATGTTTGGATGACAAATTAAACAATGATTATTCCCAATATGCAGAAGAAAAAACTGAGGTTCAAAGAGATTACAGTATCTGTCCAAGTTTACATGGCTCACAAGTGGCTAAGCCAAGTTGCAAACTTGATCTTTCTGGCTTTGGAGGCCACACTCACTTGCTGGCAGGAGGACTTGTATAAGGCACCAGGCACATAGTAATGTGGAAAACTGTCACAGTATCCGGCCTCATATAGGACTTTTCACTGCTTCCACTTGGTGTTAGAAAGAGCCCTCGAGGTAGGGGTCCTGCAGGAAGGTCAAGTGAGTGGACACAGCTGAAATCCATGAAAGTGTGCAGTAGGAGAAGAAGGCTCATCCCAGCAAGGTCCACCTCGCAGAGGGCCCCAGGCCCAGATGGCCAAATCAGCTGCACATGTTTGGAAGTCAGACAATAGCCTTGCTGGGGACCAAGAGAATGATCTGCTCTGGGGATTCTGCCAGACCTGGAGAAGAGGCTGCCAGAGGGAGGTCAGGCCAGGGGGAGGACAGATGTGGCCAAGGCTCTGTCAGAGGCCATGCTGGTCCCAGTGAATCAATCCTCAAACCAGAGCCATAACTCTATTCCAAGCTCACAGCATTCTGGTTCCCAGATTAGACCACAGAAAAGTGGTTCCATGTGGACTTTGCATCTTGGTCGTTTACTCCCCTCCCACTGCCACCCCCACCTCCAGCCCAGAATCACAGGGTGTCCATTTCGTGTCAACAGGAGGATGTTCCTCTTTATTTGCTTCCTTCTTCAACATATAAAAATAATTCTGTCAGGCCCAAATCTCTATGTGAGCTCTCAAGAAGCTGGGCCTAAACACATTTGCACGACAGGACCAAAGCAAACCCACATGTGGTAGCTGTAACTAGGTGTCCTCTGTGTCCTTCTTCAGTCTCAGGGATGCTAATGGAAGGAAGTTCGCACACATGTGCAGCCGTTTCCTACCCTCCTCTAAATGGGCCTTCTCATCTAATTCATCATCTTAATTTTGAAGATCAAAACTCTAAAGCTCCAAGAAATGTGACTAATTCAAAGTCATATATTCACTCAGCAAATGTTTGTCACGTTCACCAATGTGCCTGGTATGAATGTTTTGCCCAAAGAAATCTTTCTTCTTTTCCAGCTGTATGAAAGGATTTATTTGGTGGTACGTGCAAAGCTTCCCAAGGGCCTAAGGCAGAAGAAGAATTCTATGAGTACTAAAGAGGCATTTGGGAAAAACAAATTCTATGCACAAATTGAACTGGGGTTTAGCTCAGTTGGTAGAGTGTGGCTCTGTGTTCTGAGGCCCTTGGTTCAATCCCCAGCACCTCAAAAATGGAAAAAGGACATGGCAGTCCCCTCCTAAAGCAATCTCAAAACAATCAGCCATTGAAAATTTTATGAATCACAGAGAAACACTGACATAGTACCAGGCAAGGCACAGTGTCAGGGAGTGTTTCATTCTGTTGAACATAGCATCACTATAAGTTGGACCTGACTCGACAGCACCTAACAACAACAACATCCACAAATTAGCCTGGAATCACTGGTTAGACAATGATTACTTAGCAAATCACCAGTTAAAGAAACTAGACAGCACAGAATTTTCTTGAATACAGAATTTTTTAAATCTTATAACTGGCTAAAATATATTTGACTCTCCCCAAAGAGTATAGAATATGCTATGAGCTAGAGTTCTAAGAAAAACTATTTTGGAAGCACTTCCCTAACATATTATTAGGTTGAATCATATGAAGTTACCACTATTTGTTTTTGATCTACAAAACAGCAATTCCATATGGCTCAACCTAATATATACAATAGGGTTTTTAAAAATATTTTTGCCCCTCTGTCATATTTCATAATGTGATGTGGATGTGGCTGTTATAAACTCTCTCTCTCTTTTTTTTTTTTTTTTTTGCATGGTACTTGAGGATTAAAGCCAGGGCCTCACACATACATTACAATTGCTTATCATTGGGCTGCACTCCCAGACCGTTTTTACTTTTTACTTTGAGACAAGATCTTGCTAAATTATGAAGACTGCCTCTGGCCTTGAATTTGTAATCCTCCTACCTCAGCCTCCTGAGTTGCAGAGATTAGAGGAATGCACCACCGTACCTAGTGGCTATAAACTCTTTCAAACATACTTGTTATATAGCCTTTATATGCTCCTGTGAGGGCTGGACATAGTTCTGGGAAGAAGAGGGGCGTGGATGGCTATATTTATCCTTCTCTGACATGGAGATGTCATGGAAAGCAGCTGCCTCACCAGAAACTGCTCCCCAGTCCATTTATGTCTAGGTGGGTCTGGGGAGCTAGTGTCCATTATGGAATGTGAGTACAAGAGATAGATGTCACTGCCAAGTGACAGCAAGTAAGAATCAGCTGTGACTCCTCTGACATTTGTCCTTCTCCTGGCTAAACACAGAAGAGTCCAATGCCCTAGAGCAGGGGTCCCCAACCCCCAGTAATGATCTGCAGCCTGTTGGGAACTGAGCCACACAGAAGAAGGGTGAGCAGTGGGCAAAGGAGCGAAAGCTTCATCTGTATTCATGGACATTCCTCATCACATGCCTTATCACCTGAACTCCACCTCCAGTCCGTGGAAAAACTGTCTTCCATGAAACCAGTCCCAGGTGCCAAAAAGGTTGGAGACCACTACCCTAGAGGCTAGCAGATCCACAAGACAAGGGGACTTGGTCTCTGTTTTCCCACCTGGTGGGATGCTACTCTCCCATTAGGAATAGCCACATTGAATAATTAGATGAAATCATAGGAATAAAGAAACTTGTTACTTTAAGCCATTGAAACAGTGGGGGTTATTGTTATTGTCATTATCATCAAAGGAGAAAGCATTATCCTAACTAATATGGCACAGTTGGGAGCGGGCAGTGACACTGGCCATCCTAGACCCTGAAGGTAATGAAAATTTAGAGCAAAATAAAGACTAACCTCAATAGGACTCCCCAATATAGAGATCCCTGACCAAAGTAGACACACTAGGTTCACATGTTTGGGAGCCAAGTAATTTGTAGAAAGTTTTAAATGAATGAAGAACTGTGCTGGTTATAAGGGGCATTAATGAAAATACTATTCACTTGGTTGGGGCATCCTTGGCATCTCTCCCTTACCCCCTTTTCTAATATGTCCTCACCAGGTCCTCTGGATTCTGTGTCCCCTGCCCCTTGACTCTCTCTCCTCCTTGTACCTCTGTCCTGGGGACTTTATTAAAAAATTCCCTAATGCCAGGCTCACACCAGCCCTCCAAAGCCCCACAGATGAGGATTTCAACACTGAAAATCTGACTATATCTCTCTCTTTCCAAAACCTTAAGCAGCTCCCAGAATGCTCAGGATAAGGCCTAGCTTCCTCAGCCTGGCACGCAGAGCCCTTCCAGGAGCCAAACTTATCTCTTTTCTTACCTTCTACCTCAGGACCCAATAACACCAAACCTGACACACCTGGCCACATCTCCACCAGGGCCCTATATTCTTTGGTATTTGTGAGCTCCACCACATATAATAGTACCAATAGTAAAAATTATCAGAGCTAGGTACCAAGACACACACTTGTAATCCCAATGACTCAGGAGGCTAGGCAGGAGGATTATGAGTTCAAGGCCATAGGCAGCCACATAATTTAGCAAGATCTGTCTCAAAATTAAATACATAAAAGGAGTTGAGGGTGCTGCTCAGTGGTGGGGCATTTGGCCAGCATGTGCAAAGCCCTGGGTTCAACACCCTTTGTTGTTGTTAGGTGCTGTCAAGTCATGCCCGACTGATAGCAACCCTCATAGGGTTTTCATTGGCTGATTGTTTCTGGATTGTCTCAGGAGTGGATTGCCATGTCCTTTTCCCATTTTTGAGGCACTGGGAATCGAACTTGGGACATCAGAGACTGCAGAGCAGCACTCTACCAACTGAACTAAATAAATCCCAGCCTGGTTCAATACCCTAGTACTGCAAAAAATAAAATAAAATAATTATTGGTACAATTTTTAAAGTATCAAGAATTCTATTTTAGGCCAAACTTAATAGATTTCTATAGCCCCCTAAAATTTCAATATTTTCTCAGATCTTAATATGGTTTTGGGTTTTTTGTTTGTTTGTTTGTTTTGAAAGAAACTAAAACATTTTCTTGGCCACCTGGACACTTGTGCCTGCTAGAGAAGGCTCCATGTCCTTCCTGACACACCACTCTGTTCTCCATGTTTGTCCTCTGTCATGTCTTCTTGGACTCCTCCTTGAGGAAAAACAACAGCAGTTCACTTGTATTTTCTCTTTCTATAGAACAGGAAGGTCCTCAGCTTCAGCAAGAGTCATACTCACCACTGGACTTGTTATCATGCAGATGCACAGCCCTACCCCATAAGGGCCAGGAGGCAACCCTGGAACATATGGACTTTTAGAGTCTCCCCAAGGAATTCTGAGGCAGGTCACCACACACACACAGACCAAACTTTGAGAAACCCTTTCTGGGAAGTGGTGTGTGCAATAGCGGGATATTACTTCACAACACTTCAGGCCACATTATGTGCATCTCCAGGTTTCACTGACCAACACAGTGCCTGGTGCCAGTGGCACCTTAGAAAACACTCAACTGAACTGGGCTGAACTAAATGGATGTGAAGTGCTTGTCTCCTACGTGCCCTTTTCCCATCATAATGTAATGGTAGAAAGCGTGTAACCATTTGATCTCCCCCACCTTCTTTCAGAAAATATATGGCAGGTTCTCACTCAGACTTAGCAACATGAGCCCATGTCTTTTGAGCGGGGCTTATAGAGCAAAGTGGAAGAGGGTGAACTCTGGCAAGAGACTGACCTGGGTTTGAATGTTGACCTCACCACCCTCTACCTCTGTGCCCATGAACATGCACCTCGTATTTTTAACCTTCCATTTCTGTATAAATAAAATAGAAATAGTGCAATGCCTTGCATGTAGAACATGTTCAGTAGTAATCCACTTTATTCTTTTTACTGACTACCAGCATGGTACTGGCCTGGAGTAGGAGCTCTCTGCAAACTGTCCAATGGCAAATACCAGAAGCTATCTCCTAGTCTGGCCCTTGCCCTGATCTCATTGCCATGCCTGGGTTCAGCTCCAGTAGTGAGAGTATGGCTGTTTTCAGACAGTGTGATCCTTTTTGCTTTGCCCACTTCATAGTGAGAACTAAGCCCTGCTGGGGAGGGTAAGAGACTCTGCCCTGTACCCCATCAGTTACCTAAAAGAGAGATGTTGCCCATAGAAGAGGCAGTTAGTTGCTGTCAATGAGCCCTGTGGCCTACCAGCAAATTAGCTTCCAGCCAAGGCAGCTGATCTTACTGTCCTGCCTGCTAGGCTTTGAAATAAGACAGAAGGGAAAATATTCACCTCCCCCAAACACACATCTGCTTTACAGTTTCTGAGGATGAGCCCACAGAGAGACTTCTCCCTCCATGAGGACTCCCAGGAGAAGCCAACAGTGCATGGGACATCTTCCCAGGAAGAAAAGGCTAAATTCCCAGAGGTGCCCCAGCCAGCACTCCCCCAAGGACAACAATAATACCCTTCTTACACACCTGCTCTTCCTTCATTGGCTCTGGGAAGAGTCCTGTCTCTGGGGGGGCTTATCTCATTGCTGATCTCATTTTTTGAAATGAGTCTCATTTTCTTCATTTCAGTTTAAGGGTTCTAAGGATGCCTCATAGTGACCCCTTTATTCCCTCCTCATCTAAAATAAACTATAGGATAAGGGAAAGGGCAAGATGTGATACTCATAAACTCATCCACAAACCTCCCAACAAGGATGATCATTACAGATGGTGAAAAGAATCCTGACCACAATATGCATATTCAAATCACAGAATTATGACATGCATTCAGTATAACCATATTAAGCTCTTTGCCTTCCACTATTTAACTTAACACCTTTCCAAGAGTGTTGTGAGAATTAAGTAAATGAAACATCTCAGATTACTCACAGGAAACCACATTAAAAGGTAATTATCTGGGGCCAGGGGTTGTGGAGCACACTTGTAATCCCAGCAACTCAGGAGGCAGAGAACTATCACAAGTTTAAGAATAGAAGCAGCCTGAATAATTTAGCAAGACCTTGACTCAAAATTTAAAAAAAGTAAAACATGGACTGGGTGTACAGCTCAGTGGTAGAGCACTTACAAAACACAGATGAGGCCCTGGGTTTAATCCCAAAAATAATAATTATCCACTAGCAATCTATCATGTATAATAGAAACTGTTAGTTGTCTCCCCAAGAGCAATTTCCTTCTCATTTTTCCATGGTGACAGCTACAGAGAGAGAGAGAGAGAGAGAGAGAGAGAGAGAGAGAACTAAAAATGCAAAGTTCATCTATTCCCAGCCTTCCTTGCAACTAGAAGTGGCTGTGTGACATTGTTTGGCTCCACAATATATAAGGAAAAACATACTGGAAGCCCTCTGAGAAAAGTATCCTCCCCTGAGCAACAGAGAGATGAGCCTCTAGCATCTCTGACCATCTTAAAAGTAGCCACACAAGGCCTAAAGCTAAGGTCATCCTATTTAAGTCATGAGGCAACAAGTCTGAAGACAAGACTCTGTGTGCTGAGGAAAGAGAAGAAGGGCAGAAAGAAGCTGTGTGGTGATTATTTGTTTATTCATTTGTTTTTTGAACTATTGAAAAGCCTGGAACTTCCTGCTTCGGCCATAGTTAGTCCCAGGTGTTCTATTACTTACAGCCAAAAAATATTTTAACTAATGGCTAGTGCATTATCAAGCCATAGCATAAGAACATCTTGGGACTCAAAGGGCAATATGGGGAGTAGATGCTTCAAGGATTAAAAGCAGAAAATAATTCTTTATAAAAACTGAGAAATATGTAAATGATATTTGATATTACCAATATATTCCTTTGTGAGTTCATGTTTGTAAAATAAGAATGATAATAATATCTACTTCAAGGAACTGTTCTAAGGAATAGATGTGCAAAGCAAAGTTGAAAGTGCGAGGCACATAGTTAAGTACTGTCTAATTATAGCTATTGCCTGCAGCTGTAGCCCTGTGGCATCCGATCCCATCAGATCCCGTGAAGCTAAGCAGGGTCGGGCCTGGTTAGTACCTGGATGGGAGACCTCCTAGGAACACCAGAAGCTATAGGCTTGGGAGAAGGACCTGGCAACCCCCTCCCAAAAATCAATCTGCCATTGAAAACCCTATGAACAGCAGAGAAGCACTGACAATAGTGTTTCCCCTGTTGTACAGAGGGTCACTATGAGTCGGATACCGACTCGATGGCACCTAACAACAACAACAATTATAGCTATTATGTTAATCGGTAAACCATATAACTTTTTTTTTTTTTTTGGTGGTGATACTGGGGGTTGAACCCAGGGCCTCGTGCTTACATGCTCTGCAAGTGCTGGGCCACTGAGCTGCACCCTAAGCCCATTTTTTTTTTTTTACTTTTTGAGACAGGGTCTTGCTAAGTAACACAGACTACCTCTGGTCTCAAACTTGTGATCCTCCTGCCTCCTCCTCCCAAGCTGCTGGGATTATAAGCATGTGCCACTGCACCTGGCATAACTTTCTTTAACAACGAATGTGAGTTTGACCAGGCATGGTGGTGCACACCTGTAATTCCAGGGACTCAATGGGCAGAGGCAGAAGGATCACAAGTTCAAGGCCAGAGGCAGCCTGCATAATAGTGAGACCCTGTCTCAAGATAAAAAATTAAAAATGGATCCTCAGCCCCAGGGAAGATGGCAGCAGAGGGCTTCAGGGGATAGAGAGCCCTTTGGAAGATGCTCAGTTGAAGTAAGGCTTAGTAAAGCCATCCCTGATGGCATTTGACTGGCAGAGGGCAAGGTGGAGATGCCAGCAAGGGCACCTGACTGAAGAGTGAGCCAGGGGGCCATCCCTCTTGCCAGGCACCTGGAAGCAGACAAAGTGAAGATTATTGCAAGGGTGCCCAGCCAAATAATGACCTGGCAGGACCATCTCTGACTTGAGCAGCTGATGGAGGGCACAGCAGAGACACCTGTAAAGGTGAGGCTGAATAATAACCTAGCACAGCTTTCCCTGACAGTGAGTGGCTGGAACAAGATATAGCAGGGCACCCAGCAAGGATGCATAGCTGAAGAAATTGTGGCTGGGCCCTCTCAGAAGTTTGCAGCTGGTAGGAGAGAAGGTGGGCAAAGCAGAGGTCTGCAGGACTCTCAGGGAAGAGGCCAGACAACACAGCCCCACTGTAGGGTCTTGGACTCAAGGACATGGATGTTTTTGTTTTTATTTTTGTTTTGTATAGGAGAGACACTTGCCACCCTGGCCTCTGGTGCCATTGGAACGGTTAGCTGGAGGAAGAGAAACTGAAAGGAGGCAAGTTCAAGGGATGATAAAGATGGACAGGAACTGCTGGATCCCTGAGCCTAAAAAAGCTTGCTCAGAATAAGGTACATATGGGGCCTGATAGGGCTTGCAACATGGAGAAGTAGTGTCACTGGTCTAGGAAGCCTAAGACACATGGTTTAGGCTGTGGTAAGTATAGGAGCTGGAAACACAGGGGATGGGGAGAAAGTGAGGGGTAACTGCTGAATGCAGAGGTTACAGGAGCTAAGCACTAGGCACTGAGGCTGAAAACTATGGGGGTGTGGGAGGGAGAGAGAAGCATCAGCAACCTATCAATATTAAAACTCATGGGAACAGCAGGGGAGAATCTCTTTGTACACAGAGGAGGTGGGACCTAGCACCCAGACCAATCAATGAGAAGCCTTAGGAAAAAAACACGTAAAACATGAAATGGACATGCTTGATGGGAAGATCCTATAACCCAAAGCACCTCAACAGATAATGTCAGGATAGCTAGATTCTTGAACATACTTGAAGGAGAATTTAGAACCCTGCTCATAAATATGCCAAAGACATAAAAGACACCACCATGAAAGTAACTGATTCACTAGACAAAATGGAACCTAATTTTGAAGAACATTTCTCCAGAGAAACAGAAATTCTGAAGAAAAATCAAGCAGATGACCTTGAGATGCAAGAAAAATTAAACCAATTAAGTATTATGGTAGAATCTTTAGTCTCAAGAATAGACAAAGCTGAAAATAGGATTGCTAAAGCTGAAGAAAAGATAGAAGACATTATTTACTCACATGCCAAGATAGACTGATGAAATAGTATGACTAAGATTTTCAAGAGACATTACACAAATGAGGAGACAAAAACTATGAATTCAGGAAGTCCACAAAGGAGCTGAAAAAACCTGAGATTAGAAAATTTATTCAAAGTAATATTAGATGAAAACTTCCCAAACCTAAAGGAAGAGCTGGATACCTATACATCTGAAACATTCAGAGACCCAAACAGATTAGACCAGAACAGGTCCTACCCACAACACATTATAATTTGAGTGTTAAATCTGAGGAGCAAAGAAGGTGTTTTAAACTACAAGAGAGAAACGCCATCTCATTTACAAAGGCAAACCCATCCAAATAACAACAGATTTAACAACAATGATAAAAGTGAGGAAAGCTTAGACAGACATGATCCAAGATCTGAAAAAGAATAACTGCAAACCAATATTACATTATCTAGTGAAGTTGTCTTTTAAACTGCATGGAGAGTACAAGACATTCCATGATATTGTCTTGTATAAACAATTCATAGCCACCAAGCCAGCATTGCAGAGGATACTCAATGAAACACCACATATGGGAGAGGTAAGACAATCTCACACACAAGATCATAGGGATAAACAACAAACATGAGAGGAAATTAAGAAAAAAATAGGCCAAACATGAATCAAAAAAAGTCACAAGCACCAAATTGATACAGAATGATAAGCACTTTTCAATAATTACTGCCAATGTAACTGGTTTAACTCACCAATCAAGAGATGCAGACTGGCCAATTGGATTAAAAAACATAAACCCTTGATACGTTGCATTCAAGAGACTCATCTAACCCATAGAGAGTATAAAAGGCTGAAAATTAAAGGCTGGAAAACAATATAACAAGCAGGTAGGAAACAAAAAAAAGCAGGAGTTCTGATACTAATTTCAGACAGATTTGACTTCAAATCCAAACTTATCAGAAGAGACAAAGAAGGATATTACATATTACTAAAAGGAATAGTTACCCAGGAACTCATAACATTACTTGGTATTTACTCACCAAATACAGTGGCACCTAGCTTCATAAAACAAGCTTTATTGGAGATAAAGGTACATGTTGAACCAGACACAATATTTATGAGAGATTTCAATACCCTCTTTCACCAGGAAGACAGGTCATCAAAACAAAAAATCAACAGAGATACAATGGACTTAAATTGCACAATAGACCAACTGGACCTTACAGATGTCTTCAGAATTTCCATCCACCTGAGGCAAAATACCCATTCGTCTTAGAACCACATGAAACTTTTTCTAAGATAGACCACATTTTAGTCCACAAAAATGGCCTCAACAAATACAAAAAAGTAGGACTCACCCATTGTACCTTATCAGATCACAATGGAAAAAAAAAACTAGAACTCAAAAATAAGAAAAATTTCAGAAATTTTATAAATTCATGGAGACTAAATAATACACTGCTGAATAATAAATGGGTTATCAAATAAATCAGAATGGAAACTAAAAAATTCCTGAAATCAAATAAGGATGAGAACACATCCTACCAAAACTTATTGGATACAGCAAAGGCAGTTCTAAGAGGGAAGTTCATGGCCATGAATGTCTTCCTCAATAAGTTAGGGAAGGCCCAACTAAAAAACTTAATGACACATCTCAAGGCATTAGATAGGCAATAACAAGACAATCCCAAAAGTAGCACTCAGAAATTATCAAGATGAAGGCAGAGATATCCCAATTAGAACCTAAAAAGACAATTCAAAGAATTAATGAGACTAAGAGCTGGTTCACTGAAAGGATTAATAAAGTAGACACCCCCCCTAGCCAGTCTCACCAAAAGAAAGAAAGAAAAGGCCCAAATTGAAAAAATTAGAGATGAGAATGGGACCATATCCACTGATAACAATGAAATCCAGAAGATCTTCAGGGAATACTTTGATAAATTGTACTCCCCCAAAAAGCCAAAATACAGAAGAAATGCATAAGTTCATTAACACATATAATACCAAAATTAAGTCCAGAGGACATATGCAATCTAAACAGACTCATTACATACATCAAAGTAGAGAAGGTAATAAAAAGCCTCCTAACAAAGAAAAGCCTGGTCCCCAATGGGTTCACAGCAGAATTCTATCAAATCTTCAAAGAAGAATCAATTCCTATTCTCCCCAAACTATTTCAAAAAGTAGAAAAGGAAGGAGCACTCCAAAACTCATTCTACAAAACCACCATCACCCTAATACCAAAACCAGGCAAGGACACTTCAAAGAAAGAGAACTATAGACCAATTTCCCTGGTGAACATTGATGTAAAAATTCTCAACAGAATCCTGGCAAACTAAATTCAGCACCACAATCAAGTGGACTTCATTCTACAGATGCAAGACTGGTTCAACATATGAAGATCAATCAATATAATTCACCATACCAAGAGACTTGCAGGCAGAAATCACGTGATCATCTCAATTGATGCTGAGAAAGCCTTTGACAAAGTGCAACACCCTTTCATGATAAAAACAGTGGAGAAGATGGGCATAAAAGGGAAATACCACAATATCATGAAGGCCATTTATGATAGATCTATAGTCAATATCATATTGAACGGAGAAAAATTGAAACCATTTCCTCTAAGACCAGGAGCAAGACAAGGATGCCCACTCTCTCCTCTCTTATTCAATATTATGATCACAGTCCTAGTCAGAGCAATCAGACAAGAGAAAGAAACCAAAAGGACACAGATAGGCGATGAAGAGGTCAAATTATCCTTACTCACAATGACATGACCCGTTACCTAAAGGAACCCAAAAAGTCCTCTAGAAAACTCTTGTTGTTGTTGTTGTTAGGTGCCATCAAGTCAGTATCTGACTCATAGCGACCCTCATAGGGTTTTCAATGGCTGACTGTTTTGGGATTGCCTTGGGAGTGGATTGCCAGGTCCTTCTCCCATTTTTGCGGTGCTGGGAATTGAACTCGGGACCTCAGAGACTGCAGCGCAGCACTCTACCAATTGAGCTAAATCTCAGCCCCAGAAAACTGTTAGACCTAATTAATTCCTTCAGCAAAGTAGCAGGATACAAAATTAATGCTAAAAAATCACTAGTCTTTCTTTATACCAATTGTGAACAGAAAGAGAAGGAAGTTAAAGCAACAATCCCTTTCACAGTAGCCCATCAAAAAATTAAATACTTAGGAATCAATCTAACCAAATACCCTAAAGATATCTATAAGAAAAATTTCAAAACATTAAAGAAAGAAATGGCAGAGGGTATTAGAAGATGGAAGGACTTCTCCTACTTATGGATTAGAAGAATCAATATTGTAAAAATGGCTATACCACCAAAAGCAATTTACTTATTTAATGCGATCCCCATTAAAATCTCAATGACAGACTTTGCAGAAATAGAAAAAATAATCCAAAAACTCATATGGAAACAGAAAAGACCATGTAAAACCAAAACAATCTTAAGCTGCAAAACCAGTGAAGGCAGGATCACAACACCTAACTTTAAACTACACTACAGGACCATAGTAGCCAAAACAGCATGGTACTGGTCCAAAAATAGGCTTGAAGACCAGTAGAACAGAATTACAGATTCAGAGATACACCTACACAACTTCAGCCACCTGCTCTTGATAAAGGGCCTAAGGATGAAAAATGGAGAAAAGATAGCCTCTTCAATGATGGTGTTGGGAAGATTGGGTATCCATCTGCAGAAAAATGAAAATAGACCCATGCCTCCCAATTTGTACAAGAGTCAACTCAAAATGGATAAGAGACCTCAACATAAAACCAGAAACCTTAAAACTACTACAAGAAAATATGGGAAACATGGTACAACACAGAAGAATAATGAAGTATTTCCTTAACAAAACTACAATCACTCAGGAAATCACACCAAGAATTGACAAATGGGATTACATAAAATTAAAAAGCTTCTGTACAGCAAAGGAAAAAATTAACAAAGTTAAGGAAGAGTCCATGGAATGGGAGAAAATCTTCGAATCCTACACATTTGACAGAAGACAATTTTCTAGAATTTACAAAGAACTCAAGAAAGCAAATCCCAAGACAACAAATAACCCAATACACAAGTGGGCAAAGGAAATAAGCAGACAGTTCTCAAATGAAGAAGTTTGTAAGGCCAAGAAACACATAAAAAATACTCAATACCCCAGCCATCGTTGTTGTTGTTGTTAGGTGCCATCGAGTCAGTGTCTGACTCATAGCAATCCTATGCATAACAGGTGAAATACTATTGCCAGTGCTTCTCTGCTATTCATAGGGTTTTCAGTGGTATTGTTTTTTTGGGAGTGGGTTGCCAGATCCTTCTCCCAAGCCTACAGCACCTGGTGTCCCCAGGTCATCTCCCATCCAAGTGCTAACCACGCCTGACCCTGCTTAGCTTCTGAGATCTTACAAGATCAGATGTGGGAAATGCAAATCACAACAACTCTGAGATTTCACCTAACTCCAGTAAGAATGGCCAAGACCAACAAAACAAATAAAAAATGATAATGAGGATATGGCGAAAAAGGAACCCTCTTACACTGCCAGTGGGACTGTTCAACTGCTTTGGAAATCAATATGGAGATACCTCAGAAAACCAAAAGTAGAAGTGCCATACAACCCATACCACTCCTGGGAATATACCAAAAGGGAGACAAGTTATCATACCACAGAGACAACTGCATCTCCATATTTAATGCAGCACTCTTCACAGTAGCAAGGATATGGAACCAACCAAAATGCCCATCAACAGAAGAATGGATTTAAAAAATTATGGTAAATATACAAAATGGAGTATTACTCAGCAATAATAAAAGAATGAACTAATGTCATTTGCAGAAAAAAATGGATGGAACTGGAGAATATCATCTTGCATGAACAAACACAGGCTCAAAAAGAGAAATACCTTATGTTCTCACTCATGTGGGAGTTGAATGTTACTGAAAGGAAGAAAAAATCTATAGATAAGTAGATATATAAAAATTCATAATTAAACTTTGCAAAGAAGGGAAAATACAAAGTAGAAATAAGGAAGGAAGGGACTAGTGAAGGGAAGTGAAAATTGTGGAAAGTGAGATGGGGAGGAGAAAAAATATAAAGGGATAAAGGGGGACAGAATAATCTCAATGTAAGTAATGGAACTTCGTGAATACATGGAAAAAATAGGGTAATTAACCCAAATATGCATATGAATTTTACTACATATTAGTTAAAAAGTTCTACAAACTTTGTAAGTTGATGAAAGTACAATCAAAGTGATATAATAGTTGCATAATGAAAAAAGCAAATGCTATATTCCCCACCAACATTTACCAATAAAGGAGGAAAAAAGAATTGTGACAAAATAAACATAAGTGTTTTAGAATCAAGAATAAAAATTAACAGGAAATAATAGGAAATATGCCTGGAAAATAACAGGCATATTTTTTCATGTAATGAAAAGTAAATAAGTTACATGTAGTTTAAAATTAGAAAAAAAAATTAGAAATGGGCTGGGCATGTAGACCCTGGGTTCAAACCCCACATACCATGCCAAAAATAAATAAATAAGAATATGAGTTTGGAGAGGGAACTAGACTGGAATTAGAAAACCTGGCTTCTAGACAGATTATGTCTCCTCTTTGATCACATATCAATTCAATGACTGTTTTATGACAATGAAATCTCAGTGAAATTTATTCCCTGTGTTGAAGAGTGTTGAAAGTTTGATGAATCAGATGAATTTTGACTTATTGTATATTGCCAATTCATAATGAAATAAATGTACCATTGGACATCTAAAAAGACTTTAAAAATAAACTTATAAACAAAATGGAATGTTTTGATTATACAACTAAATAAGAGTCTGGATGTTTTTAAATAGTTTACTATGATTTTTTTTTTCTCTTCTAAAAACAATGCCTTATAGGAAAGTAGAGTAGAGGAAGATAGACAAGGAATTAGAGTACCCAAGGTCTAGTTTTAGTCCTACCCCTAACCTACTTACCTGGCTCTGGGCAAGTGCTTTCATATCTCTGAGCCTCAGATTCTTCATCTTTAAATTGAAAGATTGAGTCTAGAGCTAGAAAAAGAGACAACAGTCTTTACCTCCACTCCTCAGTTGCGTAGTCTGAAAATAGTCATTTTCTCTTTTTCATGGTCCTCTTCTAATACTACAAAGAATATCTGATACAAATGGCCTACAAAGTAATACTTCAATTTGCAAAAGATACTGAAGATCATGAAATCAATGAAAATAATGCTAAAGAACTGCGTATCTCACAAGCAAAGTCACCAGTAAGTGAGAATCTGGCAGCATTAGATACTTTGGCAAATGACAGAAGAGTTGGACAAGTTCACCACTGAAGACAAGAAAATTAAAAAGGATAATGACATGATAAGTGCCTCAAAGCAGAATGTTTCTATACCATAGTTTTTTTATCCATTCTTCTGTTGAAGGGCACTTTGGTTGATTCCATATCTTTGCTATTGTGAAAAGCGCTGCATTGAACATGGAGATGCAGGTGTCTCTGTGGTATGATGACCCATCTCTCTTTGGGTAAATTCCCAATAGTGTTATAGCTATGGTATATATATACATAATGGAATACTATTCAGCAATCAAGAAAAATGAAATAGGGTCATTCATAGCAAAATGGATGGAATTAGAGAAAATTATTTTAAGTGAATGAACACAAGATCAGAAAGAGAAACAACACATGTTCTCACTCATATGAGGGAGCTGACTCAAAATTACAAGAAGGAAAAATCCTACTCAAAGGTCAGATCATAATAAAAGGGGGGAAGGGAAGATAAGAATGAGGTCAATATAAATGGACTAGAAATCGCATGTAATTGTTCTAACAAGATAGAAACAAAGACCACTACAGGAAAAGTTTCTATCTTAAACAGAAATGGAACCCAAGGACATATAGAAAAATACTACATAGTAAAAGATAGAGAAGACTTGGATGGGAAACTTAGATGGGAATGGGGGGAGCGGGGAAACATAGGGGAGGGTAAAGGGTAACCTATATGAATAATGTTTATCAAATTGCATATATGAAAATTGTCACAATGAAAAGCATGTCAAAATGAATCACATTATGATGTACATTAAAAATTTCTAAAAAAAAAAAAAAAACAAATATTTATACCAGTGCAAAAAAAAAAAAAAAGCAGAATGTTTCTAATACAAAGCAAAACTTGATAAGTCTCCATTATATTTGCACAAATGACCCTGTTTTGGACCATGCTGCAAAGGTCAGAGGTAAAGGATGAATTTTGTGCTAGTATATAATGCTACCAAGAAAAGTATACTAAAGAAACCAACATTTGATTCAGTTTTGATTCATTCTAAGCACTCACATGCAATTGTGATATAATCTCAATTTTGTTGAAGACAAAAATAAACATAATAATGTTTTCTTCATTTTTTGAAATAATTTCCTGCCAAAATTTTGCCTTTCTTTTTAACTATTCACAATGAAACAACTGTCCTGCCCAGAGCTGCAGTACACGCCTGTAATCCCAGCAATTTAGGAGGCTGAGGCAGGAGGATCACAAGCTCAAGGCCAGAGACAGTCTGCAAAATTTAGCAAGACTCTATTTCAAATGAAACAACAACAACAACAAAGGGCTGGGATGCAGCTCAGTGGTATAGTACTTACCTAGCATATGCAAGGCCCTGGGGTCAACAACTCAGAAGGAAAGGAGAGGG
>VMDO01003932.1:0-134024 GCA_007922755.1 Pedetes capensis
ATATATATATATATATATATATATATATATATATATATAAAATAGCTATGTGAATTTTCCAGAAATTCTAACAAATGCAAGGTTGGGGTATGCCCTGTTTTGGTTTTGATGAATAAATTTGGGAAATATTAATTGACTAGGGTAACCTAAACAGACTACTTGTTGAAAATTATGTTTAGTGAGGTTGGTGGAGATAGTTTTGATGTCTGCCAAAGTAGAGAGAGAGAGATAAAGTAGTGTGGACGAAAGCTAAAATGAGACCAAATTAAATCATGAATTCAGCATGTTGTTGTTAAGTGCTGTCAAGTCAGTATCTGACTCATGGTGACCCTACATACAAAAGGCAAAAGAGTATTGTTAGCGTTTCTGTGCTATGCATAGGGTTTTCCATGGTGGATTGATTTTTGGGGAGTGGGTTGCCAGGTCCTTCTCCCAATCCGACAGCACCTGGTGTTCCCAGATGGTCTCCCTTCCAAGTACTAACCAGGCCTGACCCTGCTTAACTTCCAAGATCTGATGGGATCACATGCCACAGTGGTATGGCTGCAGTCTGAATTCAGCATAGCCAGAATATAAAAGCTCTGAGATCGACAACCGGAGACCTAGAGATTTACAAAGAGGAGGAAAAAAGAGACGACAAAAAAAAAAAAAAGATAAAATAATAAGCTACTCCAGCAACAGCTCAACTTGTACTGATTAATTCAGAATATGTGACAGTCATTCAGTTCCTTATGACTCCTGCCAGCTCCCTGGATATTGCCAAAGAGCTGTCCAAGCACTTGCTTCCCTCCTCCATGGCAGCTCAGTTCTCAGGGAGGGTGTATGCTCTCCAAATCCCTCTACATGCTCATGATGTGATGCAGTTCTTGTCCTTCTGACCCACAAACTGTCAGGATCCCCTCAGGTGCAGTGCCCTGGGCAGCCACTCACTCTGACAGTGTATGGTATATGATACCAAAGCTCATACATTAGTGTTCTCCAGGGTTTTTACAGCCTAAATAGCTGGGTTTGTGTTGTCTTCAGCCCTTGCTGTGGGCATTTGGGTTTCACTACCTGGCACAGGCACAGACAATTCTCCAGGCTCCATCCAGGCCCACTGCACAGTGCCCTAGCAGAAGACAAGCCTCCTGGGTGTTCCAGTATTTTAGAATACACTCAGAGGCCCAATATTTCAGGGCTGCTGGCAGCTCATGTCAGGGATTCTTTAATTAAATGGGTGATACTCTCCATGGCTGCTGGGAGATTCTCTGTGTTGCAGTGCACACTATCTCCACCCTCTTCTCAGGGTAGTCTACAACTAGGCTCAATGTTTGTTTACTTAAATGGGCAATGTCCTACACACCTTATGGCCTCTGATCCTTAATGCACTCATCTTCTCTACCTTTCACGAGCTCTCAATTACCTGCACAGGTGCCCATATTTTCCCATTTGCGAGTGTCTGCCACACCACCAGATTTGTTCCCCACACTACTTCTCACCAAGAGCTCACATGGGAGCCACTGACTGTCCTAAACGAGTCTGGTCTGTGAATTAGCTCCCAATCCTTTATGGTGGAATTTGCATTTCATGCATGCTGGGCTCCATGACCCAGCTCCTCCTAGTGAATAGAGGTTCACCTCACACACACTGTTGCTTGCCCAGGGTGGACACCTCTGAAGTGGTGCACCACTGATTCCATTTCTCAGGAGTTAAACTTTCTGCTTTTAATATGGTATTGTAGAACAGTCCATTTTCCATTGATTAAAGCTGCTTGCTAGCATATCTTTGTTCTGATTGGAGATCTTTGTGACTCGTTCCTCTTTTTTCTTCCTTGGTCAAAGCATGGCTCTTTTCAAACCACTGTCTTATCCAGATCCTGTATAATCATTTTTAATATGCCATTGAAGTTGATTTTCAGGTATTATATTGAAAAATATTGCATTATATTCATCAGGAAAGTTGGTCTGTAGTTTTGCTCTTTCATTGCTTCTTTATCTAGTTTTGGTATCAAGGTAGTATTGGTTTTATAGAATGAGTTTGATAGCATTCCTTCTATTTTTTTAATATAATAGTTTGATGACCATTAATGTTACTTCTTCTTTAAAGGTCTGATAGAACTTGACAGTCACTATATCCATTCCTGGGCTTTTCTTTGTTGGGAGACTTTATTACTGCTATAATCCAATTGCTTGTTATAGATCTGTTTAAGTTGTTTATATATCACCTTAATTTAATTTTTGTGGTCATCTGTATTTAGGAATTTACCCATTTAATCTAGATTTTCCAGGTTTTAGAATATAAGTTTTCAAAGTATTCCCTAAATATTCCATGGATTTCATTGGTATTTCTTGAAATGTCCCACTTTTCTCCTTTAATTTTTTTTACCTTAGTCTTGTCTCTCTTTCTTTTGGTTAGTATGGGTGAGGGTTTATCTATCTTGTTTATCTTTTCAAAGAACCAACTCTTTTATCAGTTCTTTGTACTGTTCTTTTAGTCTCCATTTCATTAATTTTTGACCTCCTCTTTATCATTTTTTTCCGTCTACTTTCCATCTGTCTACATCTATACCACCTTAGCATCCAATCCCATCTCATCTTGGAAGCTAAGCAGGATTAGACCAGTCAGTCCTTGGATGGGAGCCCACCTGAGAATACTGGGTGTTATAGGCAAGGGAGAAGCACCTGGCAGCCCACTTGTTAACCAATCAGCCATCAAAAATCCTATGAATAACAGAAAAGCACTGACAATTATGCCAGGCATTGCACGGTGTATGGCAGTGCTTCTTTCTGCTGTATATAGAGTCACTATGAGTTGGGCCCAATTCAACAACACCTAAAAATAAACAACTTTCAGTCTACTGATAGAACATGGAATCAGGATGCACTGATAATTACTAATGATTGGAATGAAAAAGTTGGAAACAAAGAAGAAATCTTAAGAATTGGGAAATATGGCCTTGGTGACAGAAATGATGCTGTAGATTACATGATAGAATTTCATAAGACCAATGATCTTTTCATGGCAAATACATTTTTTCGCATTTTTTTTCTGAATCCAGAAAGTCAAGCCATATTCAAGAGAGATCAAGGAACCAGGGATATGACTGCTGACATCAAATGGATATTGGCCAAAACCAGAGAATACAAGAAAGATGTCTATCTATGTTTTATTAACTATGCAAAAGCATTTGACTATGTGGATCATGACAAATTATAAATAACTTTGAAAGGAATGGAAATACCAGAACACTTAACTGTGCTCATGAAGAATCTCTACATGGACCAGGAGGCAGTCATATACACAGAACAAGGAAACACTGCTTGATTTAAAGTCAGGAAAGTTGTGTGCCAGGGATTTACTCTTTACCATACCTCTTCAGTCTCTATGCTGAGCAAATAATCCAAGAAGCTAAGCTTTATGAAGAAGAACATGACATTAGGATCAGAGGAAGAGGAAGTCTCACTGACAACCTCAATTATGCAGATGACACAACTTTGCTTTCTAAAACTGAAGAGGATTTGAAACATTTACTGATAAAGATCAAAGAACACAGCCTTCAGTATGGATTGCACATCAACATCAAGAAAACATAAATACTTACACCTGGGTCAGTAAGTGACTTCATGATAAATTAAGAAAAGATGTAGGTTGTCCATGATTTTCCTTTACTTGGTTCTATAATCAACACCCATGGAAGCAGCAGTTAAGAAATCAAAACAGGAATTGCATTGGGAAAAGTAGTTTCAAAAGACCTCTTTAAAATGTGAAAAGTAAAAATATCACATTGAACATGTAGGCACATCTGACTCATGCCATGATATTCTCAGTCATATCATACGTTTGTTAAAGCTAAACAGTCAATAAGAGAGACAGGAGAATTGATACTTTTGAATTCTGGTGCTGGAAATGAATATCTAATATACAATGGACTGCCAAAAAAAAAAAAACACAACAGATCTCTCCCAGAAGTGCAACTAGAGTGCTCCTTGGAAACAAGGATGGCTAGACTTCATCTTACATATTTTGGACATGTTGTTAGGAGGTACCAGTCTCTGGAGAAGAACATCATGTTTGGGAGATTAGTGGGTCAATGAAAAAAATCAAGACCCTTAACTAGATGGACTGACATAGTGTCTGCAATATGGGCTTAAACTAGAAAAGATCATGTGCATGGCACAGTATTGGTAGTGTTTTGTTCTGTTGCACATCTGGTTGCTATGAGTCAGACCTGACTAGACAGCACCTAACAACAACTGATTTGGGGGTTCTGCTTATTCTTATTTTTCTAAGACCTTGAGGTACATGATTAAGTTATTTATTTGAGTCTTCTCTAATTTTTTAATGTAACCACTCACAGCTATAAATTTCCCTCCTAGAAAAACATATGCTGTATCCTAAAGGTTCTGATAAGTTGTGTTTTTATATTCTTTTGGCTCCAAAAATTTTTTCCTGCTTTAGTTCTTCAATTAACCATGGGTTATCTAACCATATATTGTTCAATCTCCTTGTTTTTGTATAGTTTCTTTAGTTTCTCTATTGATTCCTAGTTTTAGTTCATTATGATCTGATAAGTAACAAGAAATTATTTTGATTTACTTGTATCTGTTAAGTCTTACTTTTTGGTCTAATACATGATATATTTTAGAGAAAGTTCCCTCTGCTGCTGAGAATCATGTGTATTCTGTAGCTATTGGATGGAATATTCTATAGATATCTATTCCATTTGCTATATCATATAGTCTAACTCTAAATATGTTTTATTGATTTTTTTGTCTGGATGTTCTGTCTGTTGATGAGAGAGAGTATTGCAGGCACCCACTATTATTGTTTCTTGACTTATCTACTGCTTTATATCCAATAGTGTTCATTTTATTAAAATTATTATTGATTGTTTTCTTTATTGATATGCAGTGGCCTTCTTTATCCCCTCTAATTTTGGTCTGAAGTATGCTTTGTTAGATATGTGTATAGCTACTCCTATTTGCTTTTGGATTTTATTTGCTTGGAATATCGTTTTCCATCCTTTCACTTTCAATCTGTGTTCTATTCCAGTGAAGTGTGTTTCTTGCACATAAACCATTGGATCTTGTTTTTAATCCAATCAACTAGTCTGTCTTTTAATTGGAGAGTCAAGATCATTTATATTTAGAGTAATGATTGAGAAGAATTTGCTGACTCTTGTAATTTTGTTGGATATTTTTTGGGTTGGTTGGCATATTTTTTGTTCTTTCTTCTTTGTTCATATTAGGGGTTTGATGGCTTACTGAATTGGACATGATTCATTCTTTCCTAGTTCTCATTTATTCATTTGTTCCTATCATGAAATTTACTCTTTCCTGCACTCTCATGTTTTAGTCTTTCTTCCTCCTGTGGGTGGAGTGTTCCTTTTAATATCTTCTATAATTTTGGCATGGTGGTCATGAATTGTATTAGTGTATGCTTGTCTTGAAGGTTTTTATTTCTCCATCAATTTTAAATGATAACATTAATGGATATAATAATCTTGGTTGGCAGGGCTTGAAATATATCATTCCATGTTTTCCTGGATTTAAGGATTTTTAATGGGAAGTTTGATGTTATTCTTATGGGTTTTCCTTTCTAAGTCAGTTGGTGTCTTGTAGCTTTTGATAGTGTTTCTTTGTTCTGAGGTCTTGGCATTTAAATTATAATGTGCTGTGGAGAAGTTCTTTTCTGGTCATGTCTATGTGGGATTCTAAATGCTTCTTTTGAATGGATATCCATTTCTTTCCGTGAATTTAGAATTTTTTCTGTTATAATTTTATTGAATAGGTTTTCTATTCCTTTAGTTTTATTTCAACTCTTTCTCCTACTCACTGAGTTTCCTCAACCTTGTCTTCCATCACTAATACTCTTCCTTCTGCTTGATCCAGTCTACTGATGTTTTCCATTATGTTCTTTATTTGATTTGTTGAGTTCTTCAGTCTTAATATTTCTCTTTGTTTGTTTTTCCAAAATCTCAATTTCCTTGCTGAATTTCTCATCCACTTTTCTGACTGTGTCTTTCACATTGGTGGTTTTCTTATCTACATCCTGAATTGATTTCCTTACTTCATTCATCTGCGAGTTTGTATCCTCTTTGAAGTCATTGATCATTTTTACATGTAGATTTTTGAATTCTTCGTCTGACATTTCAGCAGCCATTTCAGTGCCTTTGGATCCAGTAATTGAAGTGTTATGGGCTTGCTTTTTCATTTTTCTTGTGCTTCTGTTTTGTGATTTTCACATCTGTTGGTATGGATAACTTTTCCAGTTTTATTTGGGGATCTTCTTAGTGAGCAGCTTTCTCTTGAGAGCTTAATACACACTACCAGTCAGAGAAGAAAAGACAAACCACTATGACAGGTATAATACAAGACCAAAGCATATATAGAAAGACACATAAAGTCAACTAAAGCCAACAACTATAGCACCCATAATCACAGAACAAACATAGCAACAATAGTATAAACTATGAAGTTGAAATTATTTAAGGTAAAAGTAAAAAAAGTGGTTGTCTAAAATAAAAGAAAAAGGCAGAGAAAGGAGGAAAAAAGAAAATGACAAGATTAAATAAAAGAAAGGTAAGAGAAAGACAGAAAGGAGAAGAATGTTAGGACGAGGGAGAAAAAAGAGCAAAATATAAAAAATATGGTTGTACAATAATGTAAAGATGTGTAAATAAAATTACATAAACATAAGAAGAATGAAAAATAAAAAGCCAAAAAGATTCTTTTTAAATAAAGTAGAAATAATACTAAAAACAAAAGAAATAGGAATAGAAATACGGGTATTAAAAGAAAATTAAAACAGAAAATTAAAAAGAAAAATGAAGAAAATTACATTAGGAAAAAAGAGAAAATGAAAAAGAAAAAAGAAAAAATTCTAGAGTGGGTTCTTTCTGTGTCCTCTAATATTGGTGTCAGCCAAGTGGCAGTGGTGGTCAATTGAAGCTGGAGTCTCTTATCTTTTGTATTGTTTTTATAGGGGCAGAGCCTGGACCAGTTAAGGATAAATGCCAGGCCAAGCTGCTTTCACTACAGGAACTTCTCTTACTTGCATACCTGGAGTATCTTCTGACCACATTTAGCTTTGCAGCATGTCAGTTGAGTAGGTTCTCACAAGCACCAGAGACTCTCCAGTTTGTACCCCATGGGATGGCTAATATCCAAACCAAGGGGTATCTCTAGAGTGCAAAGGGGCATGACGGAAGCAAACAAGGCACTGACATCTGTACTAGCATCTCAATGTTTCCATAACCTTCCCAACATTGAACACTCTGAGGTGGAAGGAGTCTGCAGAGGTCACATCCTCTGCTGTCACTCAACTTCAGAATTCTAAGTCATCAAGGCAGTGACCTCATGGAAGATAGCTGGCTGCAGATATGGAGACACCTGCTGACCTTAGCTCAGGGTTGTCCGTTTCCACAGTACCCCTCAGTTAATGATGTCAGCTCCTCCCCCATGAGGATGGAGCTACCATCCACCTTGCCTGAGGCTCCTGCTGCCCAAACTTCTCAGTATGTTGTTGCATCACTATCCCCCTCTCTACAAATGCCTCCCTTAGCTGTGTCCCCCCACTAGGGATGTGGTAGGTTTTCCCCAGGCTCTCTGACCCATGATGGTTCTTTGTTTTCAGCCCCTCAGTATAGTTTAGTCTCAGACAGTCAGTTTCCTCTCAAGATAGCACCTGATCACAGGTGTCCAAGACAAGGAACATGACAAAGTTGATCTCTTCTTCAATGTTGACCCTTCAGGCAAAAAGATCTACTCTCAATCAATTCAACTAGACCCAAGAGTTGCAAGGAGCATAGGCTTGTCCTATGGGACTGCCAATCTGTTCACCAGGGCTATCTGGTTTACCTTTTGGATGAAGCTTCTGTTACCAATCACCCCTGAGGAGATGCAACCAGACATATGTCCTGCTCACTCCTTCTCACTGTGTAGAGCTTCTGTTCTCTGTACCTTGAAACTTTCCAGTCATCTCCTTTGTGATTTCTGTGTTCTTCCAGTCCTTCTCTCTTTGGAATAATGTCTATCCTTTCTTATTCCAAGTGTTTTTCTTCACTGGATCACACAGAGGTATCTTCTAATTGGTCAGCTTACAATAAAAACTTCTTGAGCACAAAGTAAATTGAGGGTTTAGCATAACATAGGCACCAACACTTCAACTAGCAGGAATACAAGTAACACTCATGTCCTACTTTTACAATAATCCTATGAAGGAACATTATTCAAGGACTTTATTGTAAAGAGTTATTTCTTTGTTTTGCTTTCCTTTATAAAGGATCAACCTTATTAAGACTCTCTGCCTTGGGTTTTGGCCAACCAAAATAGTGATTACAGGAAAAAATAAACAAAGGAAAGATGACAGCCACAGGAGGCAGGGAAGGGAGATTGCAGGAAAAGACAGAGGCTAAATAGAAATTTCAGAAACCAATTGTGCTGAAAAGTAACTGATAAGTAAGCAGTCAGGTAAAATCTCTCCACAGGGAAGACAAATGAGCACAACTTGACTTTCATGTAACCTTTAATCTATTTAGAGAAGGAAGAATCAGGAAATGTTCTTCTCATGAGTAGATTAAGAACTGAAATTAGTTTACTGGACTTTCAAGCTACAACGAGACTTATTCATACTCTGTGGAAAACACAATTTCACACTCCTAGATTCTAATACAAGGTGGACAAAACAAATTTCTTGCATTGTAAATAAACAAACACCACCTGTATTGTATCCATGATGTCTTTATTGAATGTGATAATCACCCTACTACTCATTGAATAAGTTAGACTTTCTTAGAATCAAGGAAAGGATATTTGAAAGATGATGGTCCTGATTACTTGTGGGCCATAGAATATTTTATTACTTCATATTGATTTAAATAGTAAAAACTGTACAATCTCTATCAGCACAATCCAATGGTTATATTGACTCAATATGTTAAAGAAAGTCAATGATCTAAGAAAGTTTAAGCTAAGTAAAACAGAAAAACAAAACTATTAAAGCAAGAATATACTTTTTTATTTTTTATTTTTATTTTTTTATTTTTTATTTTTTTATTTTTTTGCAGTACTAGGGGTTGAACCCAGGATCTCAGGCTTGCATGCATTGCAAATGCTGTACCATTGAGCTGAACCCTCAGCCCATTTTTTTTTTTTTTTTTTACTTTTTAAGACATGGGCAAGAATATACAATTAACATGAAACACTGAAATACTAAATGAATATTGACAGTACAACTTAATCCAAAATGAAATTATTGCACACAACTGTAGCCAAGATTATCATTCTAAAAAATTGACCTCAAGAAAAAACGATTTTAAATGTCAGAGGCCACATAATGTTCTGTAATATTTTCATTAATAAATTAATGTGAAATCATTTTATGTGTATTGAAAAATAATGCAAAAGAGTTGGACCATGAGTTATCATAAAGCATCTAAGTTGTTGTTGTTGTTGTTAGGTGCCATCCAGTCGTTATCCGACCCATAGCGACCCCATGTACAATAGGCAAAATAATTTTGTCAGTGAATCTCTGCTATTCATAGGGTTTCCAATGGCAGACTGATTTTTGGAGTGGGTTGCCAGGTCATTCTCCCAAGCCTACAGTATCTGGTGCTCCCAGGAGGTCTTCCATCCAAGTAGTAAGCAGGTCTGACCCTGCTTAGCTTCCAAGACCTGATGGGATCAGACGCCCCTGTGCTGTGGCTGCAGGCCCATTTACCATTGTATGAGCCATAATATGTATACCATTGTATGAGCCATAATAAACAACATAAATAAACACAAAAATCTCACTGGCAATCTATTCAAATATTTATTTAGGTAATATGTTTGTAGGTGGATAGGAAGTTTGCTGATTTAGGCTAGGAGCCTCTGCTTCAAATTAGGCTTGGTTAATTGATGAGATTTTTACTTATATTTACTTCATGTGTGTTTTTTTGGGCCCAAGTTGACAGGGCAGCAACAAATGAGGCAGTAGCTGTCTGTCTCTTGACAATGACAAATAGCACACAAGAAAGAGTAGAAGTAGTCAGAGCCTCCCTTAGAAGTGATATTCCTTCATTGTCACCATATTCTATTGGCCACAATAAGAAAATAGTAGGAAGAACTGACAAGTCACATGGCAAAGCATATAGACATAGGAAAACATTCAATTAGGGCCTTTTATGTGAAGATGCCACAACCATCTTCACATAAGAAAATATCATAGTTAACAAGAACAACTACAAAGGACAATTACATATTTACAGAAATTCCCAAATAGATAACTTAATGGAAATTGTCAAACTAGAGGAAGACATAGTTCAAGAATTATACTACAGGCCAGGCGCCATGACACCCCCTTATAATCCCAGAAACTCAGGAGGCTGAAGCAGGAGAGTAGTGAGTTTGACGCCAGAGGCAGCCTACACAACATAGAGACAACTTATCTGAAAATAATACATACATACATACACACACACACACACACACACACACACACACACACACACACAGATGAGGCTGGGGTGTGGCTCAGTGGTAGAACATTTGCCTGGTATGAGGATGGCTCTTGGTTAAACCCCTCAACACTGAAAAATGAACAAACAAACAAACTACAGTATATTAGTGGACAAGATGGTCAAGTCTCAGTTCAAATAACTGAAGCATGATCCAGTTAATAACTATTAGAAATCACATTTTTAAAAAGCAGGAGTATTAAAATTGAATTTTGGAAAGGGTCTATTAGATAAGAAAACTGTTTAAATCTAGATTTTCCCTGTTCTCCCTATTTCTTTGTAACACAAGAAGGGAGAACAACAAAATGGTGAGATTCTGGTTGATGCTTTCTTGTTTATGCATATGTACACAGTATATGAATATATATAATATATATAAATATATATTATATATATATGTGGAAAATATATATTAATGTGGGAAATACTCTATTCAAGAAGTGCAATTAGATGATTATCTAGCATGGAATGTTACACTGATATAATCACTGCAGTTAGAAGGTGCTAAATGTGAGGATGAGGTTTGGATGGCATATGACAAATGGAGCCAGGGAACAATGTGTGTATGAACTCTGCCCAGTCAATTGTCCCTCTCCCTGTGGGTATTTTGAACTGAGAGAGCCAAATCCAGCTAATATTTAGCTACATAAAGCAACCCCAAAAGATGAGATGGTGATGTTTTGACAGTTTTCAATGAAATTGACAAAAATGAACTCACAAATTCTTCTGAGCCTCCTTTCCTGGAAGAAGTAGCCCCTACCCTGCTTCCTGAATTTAACTCCTCCTTGATAGAAGAACTTGCGATGACTTCTCATGAATTCATGGCCTTGAAAAGAACTCCAGTCCTCCCCTGGGCCCACATCTACTTCTTGTCCTTGTCACTAAATTCAAATCTAGGTGAAGCACAAATGTAAAGTGTGACCAAGAGAAGGTACCACACATACTAAAAGACTTTCAAGATTTTGCCCATTTCCAGTGGAGTAAGTATGTGTGCACCAGGTGAGAGGAATGATCAGGATCAGGAATGCTTGGATCTGCAGAGATCTTTGACAGTGATTAAATGATCATGGTGGCTCTGGACTGCTATAAATGGACATTCTACTGAAGTCTTCCTTGAAGAGCAAATTGAGTCAGAGCCCCTAACATTATTCCAATCCAGAGTCAAGCCATAGACCAGAGGAAAGAGAGTCCAGTTTTCCTTACTACACTGCCAAAATTTTATAATTAAGCATTCTTCCTGGTCCAACCAAAGAGACCTAGAGTTATTTACTAGTTTCTAGTTATGCACTAGGAGGAAGCATCTAACTTTTTCAAAGATTACTGTCATTGCATCTGAACCAATGTTAAAACTTTGGGACTCCAAACCCCACTGTAGTCCACCATCCTATATGAAAGTCAAATGATAAATGGAGTTTCAGTTCAGGTACATCACATAGTTGGCATAGTGGATTCTTGAACTAATCATATAGTAGAGACATGTTCTCTTGAATCATGAATCAGAGAACTATTAACCACTCGAAAACTATCTTCTGGATACCACTGGGCCTTGGTGGCGACAAGGAATATGAACATAGAACACCAAATAGGTATGCAAGCAGATATGCTATCACAAGAAAGACATTACCAAACGCACAAATCAAATTTAGATGGGACACAGAAACAGGATGTGTTAGAATTTACATAGATAAATTACATAGCCTGATTTCTTGTCGCCTATTTATGTTATACTTATTCCTCGTCATCTGCTCACATTTATATCTTTATGATCTGCTTTCAGAAGAGAAAAGAAACTCAGTCTTAGTTCATTAATAATTTAACTTGGTTAAAGATTATGACTCATGCCTGTAATCCCAGATACTCAGGAGTCTGAGGCAGGAGGATTGCATGTTCAAGGCTAGAGGCAGACTGTGTAATTTAGAGAGAATCTAACTCAAAATAAAGTATAAAAATGGGGCTGGGGTACAGCTCAATGGTAGAGCACTTGTTTAGCATGCATAGGGCCATGGGTTCAAACTTCTCAATAAAAATTAATAATAATAATAATAATAATAATAATAATAATAATAATAATAATGGATTTAGCTAAATATGTTGTTGCCAGCCAAAACTAGACTGCCAACCCTTCAGGTCACCAGTGGTAACTGGCCCTCAAAAGAAACAATGAAGTAAAATTCTCCCAGTGGTTGAGAATCAATCTATATATTTGGTTGCCAAATTGGTAGAAAGATGGAAATGGCCTAAAGTAAAAATATAAATAGATTGCTAGGTGATCAAGTTGCTTTGTCTAGTTTTTCATGGTTTAGAAGAGAAAAGATATGAGGTGAGGATTAAATAAATAAATAAATAATCTAGTGAAAAGGCAGGATGGTAGACTTATAAGGATGTATCCAATGTGTATGGATTTTTGTGTCTCACATAAAGACCTCACAGAGAGCATAAGTTGAATAGAAGCTATCAAACCACCAGGTAGACAGGACGACTCATCCAGAGTTCATCTTTGCTCAGCCCTGAACTTCTGCAATGGTCCTCTGAACCAAATAGCCATCACAGCAAGGAAAAAGGCTACACATTTATTTAAAGGTTGATCTACTGCTGTTTATGGATGCCTGGCTGTACCTTGAGTACATCAACCAGGTACTTAGTGGAAAGTCAATTATGTCAGACTTTTTACTTGTAAAAGATAATGATATGTCACTATAAAAATTGATACTAATTTTGTTTGTGGGTTATTTTTTGTGCCCACTGCTAGCAAAATTATAATTAATATCACAATCCAAGGAATAACAAACTATGATTTAATCATCATGTGCTCCTTCATTGCATGTCCTTTGACCAATAGTCCAGTTTTACACTGAAAGAGGCATACCAGTGTACCTGACCATGGGGACCTGTGGTTGCCTCACGGGCCAATGTCCTGCCATAAGCCTCAACACCAGAAACTGATAGCCTAAGATGTCAACTTAGAAATGATATCCCATAAGTTAAGATTATGTTGTTCAAACTGAACAAAAGGTAATGGGTGATAGATGGTAAAGGGTCCCGGGATCCTTGTGAGGAGATTGGCTCTTTCTTAATGAAATGGAATGGTGTTATAGAGTTTCAAAGAAAGAATAATGTGGTCTAATTTATGTTGTGCCTGCAGATGTACATTTGTGGCATCAGATCTCAAGAAGCTAAGGAGGGTTGGGTCTGGCTAGTACTTCAATGGGAGACTACCTGGGAACATCAGGTGCTGTAGACTTGGGAGAAGGACCTGGCAACCCATTCCCAAAAATCAATCTGCCATTGAAAACCCTATAAATAGCAGAGAAGCACAGGAAAGACTGTTTGTCCTGTTGTAGGTGGAGTTGCTATGAGTGGGACACCTACTCAACACACCAGGCTAAGTACTAACAACAGCAACAATTCACATTGTATGGAACCATTCTGTCTGAAGTGGGGAAAGGGTGGGGCAGAGTAAACAATTGGGTGACCTATTACAATAATCTAGGGAAGACATGAGACAGCTTGGACCAGCCTGAGAGCACTGCAGGAATTGGGTTTTGATTATATATTGGTAATAGAGCTGCAGAATTTCTCCTTCTTATAACTGCATTCATTTATTAGCAAGTTGAACATTTTATCATAGTGATAGATCATATGCATGCTTTCTTTGAAATTTTCCAACGTTTTTGTTCTGGCATAATAAGAATGGATACTGAATGAAGAAAACAACTCTAACACTTTTATTCAGTAAACAGATTTGAATCTTCAGAATCAGAATCTCTGGAGAAGGAGTTTTGTAGACTTGCAGCTTGTGTAGCATTTTCTCTGTGAACATGTCTTTAACAACTTAAGCCTTCTTTAATCTGTCTTTAGAGTATCTGATTTGTGTCAAACCATCTGGAACTTCATATAGTTTTCTTAAATTTTCTTTTAAACTATTTTAAGTCCTTACATGCAAGTTGTTTGTGATTGCTGTGGATTGAGTTAATGTTGAAACCCTAACTCTCAATAGGAGTGTATTTAGAGATAGAGCCTTTACCAAGCTAAGTAAGGTTAAATGACATTACAGGAGTGGGACCCTAACCCAATAGGATTAGTGTCCTGATAAAAAGAGAAAGGGACACCAGAGCTCTGTCAAAACACACACACACACACACACACACACACACACACACACACAGAGAGAGAGAGAGAGAGAGAGAAAGAGAGAGAGAGAGGCCAAGTGAGGACACAAGGAGAAGGCCATAGTCTGCAAACCAGGAAGAGACCTCACTAGAAATAATGCTACCAATAGCTTGATCTTGGATGTCCAGTCTCCAGAACTGTGAAAAAATCAAGGTTTGTTTTTTCATGCACCTGGTCTATGGTTTTCTGTCATGGCAGCCTGAGAAAACCAATATATTGCACATGTTTGGGTACATGGTGAACTGAACAGATCTGAAAAACAAAGATAAAATCATGTAGGATGGTTGTGAAAAAGAAGCAGTGTATACAATGACGAATAAAATAGTATTTCTGGCTGTGTGTAAATAGGAAGTTTTCACCTCTAAATATTTTGTATTATTGTTTGCAACATTAGAGACATTTTCCCTTAGGAATAATGTGATACTTACTATTTACATCAAGTTCAGATTTTTTCGTATGTCCAATCTCTGGACCCTCTTCTGTTTAATGTTCATTTCAATAAAGTTTCCGTGCAAATCATGTTCCTCAGGGAGGCTCTTTTCTCTCATCAAAATACATTAAGTAAACCCAGTCACTCCATCCTATTACCACACTTTATTTACTTCATAACATTTATCTCAACCTGAATCACATGTTTGTCTTCTTTTTTATTTTGTATCTCCCACTAAAGTATAAATCCTATGTACCCTTGTTTTCTTGCTCAATGAAGTATACCTAGCACCCACAAATCATCATAGGAATTCAATAAATAGTATATGAGAGAAATATTTTGGGAACTGAGTGCAAGAAATTTTAGAAGCATATTTATGGCCTACAATAGGGCCTACATTTTGTGAATTAACTTCAATCCATACAACATTTGTACCCTACTTTCTTTTAGTACTATTTTATTTTGTCTCATTATTTTATGTACATCTTTATAAACTGTCATAACTTTTTTTGGAGCAAGGCAGCATATGACCAACAGGACAAAAACTTAAGGTTTAAATCCTAAGTTTTTCCCCCAAATGTATTTACTCTCTAATCAACTGGAGTATAAGATTAGTATTTTGACTACTTATGAGTATTATATGTAATATTTTTCCAAATGGCTTATATTTACTAGGTTGATTTTTTCAACTTTAATAACATATTATTGTTCTCTATCACTTGCCTTTTTCCATGATCCACTATCTGTACTTTTCTGCATTAATCTCTGTCCTATAGAGCTAACCTCCAGAGTGGCATGGCTCAGGATCCCTTACATTTGGCTTCCAGTTGAATTCAGCTAATGGCAGTCACTGGCAGTAGAAAGAGAATATGAGGAGAAAAAAAAATAGGTATTCATCACCCCAGGTTCATGCCTGTTTCCTTCCTGCCTTGCTATTGGCCTGATAACAACTATGTTTCACTATGAGCTTAGATGCCCTCAGACTACCTATCTTCCACATTCCAGCACCCTGCATGCTTTAGAAACATTATTGCCTCATAGCTGAGCCTTCTCCTCAAGGGAACATTTAAACAAAGGGGAAAATAATATGAATTAACCTATATATCTTCTTGTTAAAATAGATTCTTTTTGTCTCCATTTTGGCTAAGATCCCCAAATCTGAGAAAAAATGTTATTAATATTTTTTCATGATAAAAAATTATGTTGTCAGGTCACCATAGCAGAACTTTCTAAGAGAAGACCCACAAAATACCAAGCAGCACTTAACCATTACTCAGCATGAGAGTATGTAAGGATAGAAGGCAGAGATGGGAAGAGAGGGTAAGGGGACATACTCTGGTGTCTTCATAGATTTAACATATTCAGGACCTAGCAGCTGAATTACATCTGAGAACAATCTAAATGTAAACATTGTCAGGGGCATTGTTGGAATATTAAGAAAAAAAATGCACCACACTCTCACCAATGGTAGAGGAAAGGCATGTTTCCCTGAGGCTAAATGTGTATTCTAAGGAATATGACTTTGAATTATCTTGAAAGAAATTCTATGCAAAACCTTAAACAGGGAAACGTGGACTTGGGAATCTAATGATTTGGGAAGAGCAAGGAACTGGTGGATGTGTAACTGAGGCCAGGGTTCCAAGTAGAAGAATCCCTGAGGAACTCATCAGAGAAAGGTCAACATTTGCACAAGTGCTCCCATGTCAGGTTTCACATTTACCAATCAAGATACATTTTATATTCTTCATGTCTATTCCCACTCCCCATTTTCAGTGGACTGAATGTTTATTGTCCCCCTTATACTGACATATTGGAAGCATAACGCCCCAATGTGATGGTTTTGGAAATAAGGTCTTTGAGAGAGCTCTGTCCTCACCATTGGAATTAGTATCCCAAAAGAGACCCTAGAGAGTTAGCTAGTCCCTTTCACCACATAAGAACCCAGCAAGAAGTCTTCATCTATGAGCCAGAAAGTTGGTCCTCACCAAATAATCAATCTATTTGATGTTCAACTTCCCAGCCTCTAGAAGTGTGAGAAATAGTTTTCTATTTTTTATAACCTACTCAGTTTATGATGTTTTGTTATAGCAACTCAAACAGAGTAAGATATCTTTCTACCCCCACAAGAACCATGAGACCACACAGTGAATGCAGACAGGAGGCAGAAGCACAAGGTGAAGAGAATAGGATTTCTCAACTGAGTTTTCAGATGGGAAAAAAAAGGTTGAAATGGGTGAGATATTTAAGATTTAATGTTAGATTGGACTGTCCTTTTCAATCATAATAGAAATTGTGATAATTATTTCCTGTTTGAAAATGGTGATGAAAGAATTGGGATAAATTTAAAACATCACAGAATTGAATAAAGGTTTAACAAGGATATGAAAGAATGAAGTTGTTTTTTGGTTGACTTCTATTTAATTCAACTTGTTAAATAAACTCATCAATATTACAACTGAAGGAAGAATGAGTGAGTGTGATAGGAGAAAGGTCCCAAATTTACCCTTTGGCTTAAATAAAACTGTATCTATCTGTTCAAATGACATATAACCATGCTAATTAAATATCACCTAACATTAATAACAACAAACAAATTAACTAGTTCTTATTAACCTATTGGGCAAAGACATATGTGAGATGAAAATTTGATTTAGTTTGGTTGGGAAAATTTTTTGCCATATTACCCAAGTTGCTCCAAAATTGTATTCAAGCTTGTAGCAAAACTTTTGGCACTTAAAAAAAACTGTATTTGGAATTTTCTTATATGTCAACCAATTCATGTGATTTTAATTTTTCTGGATCTAGGATCTAGGAAACTCAAGCATCAGGTGTGAGACATAGATATTATACTACTGGTAGGATTAGACAAGTAACAAGAGGAGGAGGAGGAGGAGTAATAGTAGTAATAATAATTTTTAAAGTGTTAAGCACTTAAGATACTGTTAGGTAGTTTGTATGTGACACTTTCTAAAATTTCAAGATCTCTAGCAGATACTACATAATATTATTTCAATTACCAGATAAGCACATATGTTCTTAAAAATAAGATGTAAGAAAAAGAAAAAAAACCGGCTAAATTATAGAAGATCATTAGTTTATAACCAAAGCAGATTTTAATGAAACTGTTTTGTGTATTTTCCCTTCTCTAGCACTGAACATCCCCCACATGTCTGTCATCTTGGCATGCTGTGGGGGCTTGTATGTTGCTGTGATGCTGAAAGCTATGCCACTGGTATTTCAGATACCAGCAGGGATACCTGTGGTGGAAAGGTTTCAGCTCAGCTTCCAGACTAAGACAGATTAAGGAGGACTCAGTGCTTCTCTCCCAAAACAATCAGCAATTGAAAATCCCATGAATAACAAAGAAGTACTGCCAAATATAGTGCCAGAAAATGAGCACCCCCAGGCTGGAAAGCATTCAAGAAACAACTGAAGAGGAGTTGCTTACTCAAAGTAGAGTCAACCTTAAGGAAGGGAATGGAGTAAAGCCCTTAGGACATCCTTTTGCTGTCATGGCAGGACTCAAAATGAAAAGATACACAGCGACTGTAACAATGGCTCAAACATAAAAAGATTGCATGCATGGCACAGAGTTGGGTAGTGTTTCATTCTATTGTGTTTTGTTGTTGTTGTTGTTGTTGTTGTTTTCAGTACTGGGGTTTGAACCCAGGGCCTCACCCTTGCATGCTCTGCAAGTGCTGGACCACTGAGCTGCACCCCCAGCCCATTTTTTTACTTTTGTGAGACAGGGTCTCACTAAATTACGCAGACTGCTTCTGGTCTCGAACTTGCAATCCTCCTGCCTCCATCTCCCAAGCCGCTGGGATTACAGGCGTGCCCCACCGCGCCCGGCGTGTTTCGTTCTATTGTAAATAGGGTCACCATGAGTCAAATCCAACTCAATGGCATCCAACAATAACAAGCACCTAACATAGATCTCAATGGGTGTTTTACAAAACGAGTTGAGTTAATGATGAAGAATTGTAGAATGAATCTCTAAAAAACTGAATTTTCTATTCTTCATAATACAGGTTATTTAATATAAAATAGAACTCAATTTTTTTGTAAGTATGCATATCTCCAGAAAATATAAATTCATGTCCAGTATTTTATTCATTTCATTTTGGCAGTATTTATTCTCTTCTAAACATGATAATGTTGTTAGGTGCCATCGAGTCAAGTCTTACTTATGTTGTTGTTGTTAGGTGCCATCAAGTTGTATCCATCTCATAGTGACCCTCATAGGGTTTTCAATGGCTGATTGTTTCGGGATTGCCACAGGAGTGGATTGCCACATCCTTCTCCCATGTTTCCTGTGCTGGAAATCAAACTCGGGACCTCAGAGACTGTAGAATAGCACTTTACCAACTGAGCTAAATCCCAACCCCAGTCTTAATCATCGCAACCCTATATACAATAAAACAAAACACTCTGGTACTGTGCCAGGCCTGGCACTATGTCAGTACTTTTCTGATGTTCATTATGTTTTCAATGGCTGATTGATTGGGGATTATTTCAGAAGTGAACTACCACATCCTTCTCCCATTTTTGTGGTGCTGGAGATTGAACTCAGGGCCTAAAAGAGCACAGAAGCTATACTGTACTTACTGAACTAAAGTTTAGCTCAGCTGGGAGAGCATTGTTTTGCATTTTTCTGAGGACTCAGGTTCGATGCCCAGCACCAGAAAAATGGGAGAAAGATGTGACAGTACACTCCCGAAAACAATCCCAAAACAGCCATTGCAAATTCTCTCTCTCTCTTTCTCTCTCTCTCTCTCTCTTTTTTTATTTTATTTATTTATTTTTTTTGCTTGCAGTACTGGAGGTTGAACCCAGGGCCTCACACTTGCAAGCTTTGCAAGTGCTGGACCACTGAGCTGCACCTCCAGTCCAGTATTTTACTTTTTGAGACAGGGTCTCACTAAATTATGCAGACTACCTCGGATCTCAAACTTGTTGTCCTCCTGCCTCTGCCTCCCAAGTTGCTTGGATAACAGGCATGGGCCACCACATGTAGCTCATCCATTGCAAATTCAATGAGGGACTCAACTCAATGGCACCTAGCTACAACAACAAAAGTGGTAAACATTCAGCTCTGCAGTGAAGATACTAAATTCTTGTGGTCAATTTGAGATCAATTAAAATCTAATTGAGTTTTTAATACTGTGAGAGATACATTAACATTCAACATGTTTTATTAATCAAAAAACTATGAAGCAATCTAACAAAGACTTTATATAAACAAATGGAAACTGCAAAACAGAAACACTGAGGTTTCTAGCAATAGTTATTAGGCAATTATAGTGGAAGGTGTCCTTTTGCACAATTCATGAAGCATAGCATGAGGTTTTTGACTGTCCATTACATAGAAGAAGCAAGCACAGACTCATTTAATTCAAAATTCAGCTCCAATAATCACCTCCTCCATGGAGCCTTCACTAACTGTCATGTACCCACACAGTAATTTTATCCTCTGTGCTCTTGCAGAAGGTGGTTTATATCAGTAGGCTGAAAAAAATAATAGTTAATATCAATGAATATAGGACGGTAAGGTTGTTGGAGTTGTTGTTAGGTGCCATCCAGTCAGTATCCAACTCACAGTGACCCTACGTGCAACAGGTGAAACATAATATTGTCAGTGCTTCTCTGCTATTCATAGGGTTTTCAATGGCGGATTGATTTTTAGGAGTGGTTTGCCGGGTCCTTCTCCCAAGCCTACAGTGTGTGGTGTTCCCAGGTGGTCTCCCATCCAGGTACTAACCAGGCTCAACATTGCTTAGCTTCCAAGATCTGATGGGATCAGACGTCACAGTGCTATGGGTGCAGATAGTAACTTTAGGCATACTTTATTCATCTGTGAAATAGTGTCCCACTTTCATGTCTACATTTCATATTCAGAACAGAATAATGCACACATCAGATTTCCATGAGAAAAAAATAAAAGGAAGAAGAAAATATAACCAGTTGTTGACTTAACATTCTTTCCAAGAATCTTGCAGCTTGCATGTTGTTCAATATAGCTGTATAAATTGAATCCAAATATTGAAGTACTGTGGTGGCATTGGGGATGTGTGTGACTGCTAATGAGTTATTAGATAGTGTTAGATTTCAAGAAAATGACAAATTTGTGAAGGAGTCAGAGTTCAGTTGTAATGTCTATCGCTTTTGTTTAGCAGACTATGAGAGGCCAATAGATCTGCATATTTTGTTGTTGTTGTTATTGTTGTTGTTAGGTGCCCTCCAGTCAGATCCAACTCATAGCGACCCTATGTTCAACAGAGCAAAACATTCCCCAACACCTTGACATGTCCATCACTATGTCAGCGCTTCTCTGCTCTTCATAGGATTTTCAATGGCTGATTGTTTGAGGATTGTTTGGGGAGTAGATTGCCATGTCCTTCTCCCATTTATGCAGTGCTAGGGATCAAACCCAGGGCCTCAGAGAGCACAGAGCAGCACTCTACCAACAGAACTAAACCCCAGCCCACTTTTTCCTCTATTGTACAAATGCTCTTATCCCTGCCCTCCTGCACTACTGCATTCCATACTGATTGATTTGACCTATTCTCAGCATTTGACAGTGATGCAAATAAAAGGGAAATTTTGTGTATAAAAGTATACATATTAATTTAATTGCCTAAAATAATTAAAAGTGAGAAAAATTATTGCTAAAGTAATATTAGAAAATAGAAGATAGTCCAAATCTCAAAACATAACCTAAATGATAGACTGGCCATAGTAAGGGCTGAAAGAAGGGAAATAATCTTCTTTATTTCACTAGATTCCTTCTAATGGAGATAATAAAGCCAAATATCCAATTGTACTTTAGAAAAAGCAGTGGTTTGTGGGAAACCTTTTAAAATAATTTTGCACTTTTGTGCACCACTATTTTTATAATAAAGTGCCATCTCTATTTGCAAAGGGAAAAACTGAGGAAAAGCACACATCATCAACACATCATGAGCTGACAGTGGACTTAAATAAGCAGTTCAATTATTCCAGATTTCAACTCTTTATCACACAAGTCAGTCCTATGTAAAAATCTGGGGTTGGTAACAAAGAAAACTGAATTGAGACCCATATATTTTCACTAAAGCACTGACACTTTAGAAGTTTACTTTCTAATCTCTCTTAACTATAGTTTCTTCCTCCCTTATTTGAGTGATAGTATATTATAGACTTTGGGAAATAATTTGCAACAGTATATGAAATACACTTGGCTACATCTCCAGGTAGCTTATTTTTTGTTTGTTAAGTGCCATCGAGTAGGGTCTGACTCATTGTGACCCTATGTATAGCAGAGCAAAACACTCCCCAAGTTGCTGCCAGGTCCTATAGGCTTCAACAAATTGTAGTGATTGTTATTGTGGCTATCTTAATTTTCACTGAAAAACAATCACATATTTTAGTTACATCTGATTCAACAAAATCAGCTGGATTCACAGTGCCTAAGAGACTCCACATTAGACAAGATCTGAATTCAGTGGTTCTCCAGGCTTCTGTTTTGATGGAGACATGGCCTTAGGTTGTCTCAATGGAACAGTTATAGCTATTAAACTGATCCTAATAAATAATAAAATGTGGAGGAAACAAAAGTAATTTATATTCATGGATTAGCTGGGTACCTAGGTTTAATAATATTGACATTACAGTAACATGCTAAATAGCACATTGTCATAGTATCATCTGTTAAGTATTTCTTACCAATGCATTTCACATCCTGCCTAATAATAATTTGTTAAAGGCAATGTAGCTGTACATATTAATTCTCTCATAAATGTGAACATCAGATTCTTGAATGGCACATGACTTAATTCATGATAACTTGGGTTGCGATTACATGAATAAAAACTCAGCCTCATCTGAATGGGAAGATTGCACGTTTGTAGCCTTATTGCAGTTGGGAAATTGAAATGTGACAAGAGTGATGACTGCTGAGAGATGGAATAGAAAACATTTGACTAAATGCAGTGCCACTGGTCTACACCACTCCTACCGCTCATGCTTTGCCATTCCATCCTCTAACTCTGAAATGGATAGCAAGATAGCTGAGAATAAAACAAAGCTGTGACCCTTTCCTCAGTTACTTGGGTTATCCTTACCTGTTCATTTCATCTTGTCTAGTTCAAACTAAAATTGATGCAGTCCAGTTGTATTTTTGTCTCTTTTGCTTATAGGAACACCTTGAGTTTCATTAACTTATTCACTAAATATTTGTTGATCACCTCACCTGGCTAGTCATTCACTTGACTAGATTAAGCACTGCTGACCCAAGAAGAAAGACAGATTCCCTGCCTAGAAATCAAAGATAGAAGTTAGATAATGCATTAGAGATCAAAGAGAAATATCACAAGCAGTCTTCAGTAATGGCTAGGTATAATAGTCAGCTGTCATTACCCTAGCAGAAAAAGCAACCCAAACAAACATGGGGGAGGAGGTTTATCAGGAGCTCATAGTTAGAAATTCAGTCCCTAATGGCTGCAGGACAGGCATGGCACCTGCAGCAGCAGGGCTTGTGGTAGATAACATAGGAGAATTGCAGACCAGAAACAGAGAGAACCAAGCCTGAGCTAGAGAGGAGAGCACAGTAGATCTGGACAAGATCCTCCAGTGACACCACTTCTGCAAATCTAAGATTGACTTCCCAGGGTTCCATGACCTTCACAAACAGCTCCACCAACTGGAGACTGAACCTTAAAGCACATGACCTTTGGGGAACATTGTATATATAAACCATGACACTGTCAAAACTTCTAGCTCAAAAAATGCATCCACTTATGATTTTTTAAATATTTTCAAACAAGTTGTCTGCTAAATAATCTTATTGTAATCAATGCAATGAAGCACAAGATAATGTAAGGGTGATTCAAAATGATTGATGGTAAAGGTGGTGGGCAGGTCTGATTTCCATGTCTTCCTTATTACTCATTCTAGAAATCTTGCTAAAATGTACAAGATATCTTTTTGCCATCACTTTTCTTATTTTAAATATTCTATTTCTTATACTATTTGCAGTTTTGCATACCTTATACAATTATCTCCTGTGATAAAACAAATCATCTTGAGATTTAAACAAATTGATCAATTTATACTTCAACTGGGATGTTCCTATTATACTGAAATGCATTAATATAAAAGTAACAAATAGTTTTTTCTTATGTTATTTGTGTATACTGATAATGATGTCTTCATTGTTCTCCAAGTTGTTGTTGTTGTTAGGTTCCATTGAGTTTGCATCCAACTCATAGTGACTCTGTGTACAACAGACGAAAAACTATTGTCATGCGTCTGTGCTATTCATAGAGTTTTTAATGGCTGATTCGTTTCTGAGAGCGGGTTCTCCGGTCCTTCTCCCAAGCCTACAGCACCTGGTGTTACCAGGCTATCTCCCATCCAAGCATTAACCAAGTCCAACCCTGCTTAGCTTCCAAGATCTGATGAGATTGGATATCACAGTGATACGGCTGCAGGTTCTCTAAGTCCTATGAACAAAATGAGTTAGAACAGCAGATTCTATTGTCTCACTTTTGTCTTCTCTTCTCCCAGAAAGCTATAATTTTATATCTTAATTCTTTGCAAAATAAATATAATAAGGTGATCTTAAAATTCATGTTGATATTCAAGTTATTTGAAACAGCCACAAGAATATTGAAATGCAAAGAAAATAATTGGGAGGCTCAAAAGTCCCAATTTTAAAATTTACTAAAAAAATTTAGACAATTCAGTACTAACATGGGATAAAAATAAATCAATGGGGTAAAATTTATAGTGCATCTATAAACTCTTCAATTTACTATCAATTTTTTAATAAGAATTCCAAGACAGTTTAATGGAAAAGGTCATCTTATCAACAGTGTTAAGACAACTGGATATGCACATTCAAAACAGTGTTTTTGGATCCCCTTACCCTTTCTGTATACAAAAATTAATTCAAAATGGATCAAAGACCCAAAAGTAGCAGATAAACTATGAAACTCAGAAGAAAATACAGAGGTAAATTTAATAACCTTGGATGAAGCAATTATTTCTTAAATATGACAACCAACAAAATAAACATGTTCAAATTAAGTATCTTCAAAATTAAAAGCTTTTCATGTATCAAAGGACACCATTACAAAGTAAAGTGATAATCCACAGAATGTGAGAAAATACTTGCAAATTCTATATCTCACAAAGGTCTTGTATCTAGATATAAAAGGCATGATTACAGCTCAATAATAAAGTTATAAATAACCCAATGTTTTAAATAAACAATGAATCTGAGTAGACATTTTTGCAAAGAAGATACACAAATGGCAAAAAAACAAAACCCACAAAAGAAGATGCATAACATCCTTTACCATCAGAGAAATAAAATTCAAAACCACAATAAGATACAACTTAATAACTGAAAGGGTGTGGTACTAGGGGTCCTCAATATTTATGGTAACCAGGACTAGTTTTATGGGAGACAATTTTTCCACAGACCAGGAAGGAGCTGATTTGGGTATATGAACTGGTGGAGAGTGACTGTAAATACAAATGAACCTTCACTCTCTCAAGCTGCTCACTTCCTACTGTGCAGCCCATTTACCAGCAGGCCACAGACCTGCACCAGACAATGGCCTGGAGGCTGGGACCCTGGAATGCACTCAGAAAGACAGATAATGATGTTGTTGTTGTTCAGTGCTGTCAAGTCAGGTTCAGCTCATAGCAACTCTATGTACAACAGAACAAAACACTCCCAGACACTGTACTAGGCACATGATCCTTTTTATGTTTAAGCTCATTGTTGCAATCACTGTTTCAATCTATCTAGCAGAACATCTTCCATTTTATCGCTGTTCTGCCACTCTCCCAAACATGATGTCCTCTTCAGGGATTGGTCCCTCTTCACACCCAGTCCAAAATATGTCAGACACAGTCAAGCCATCCTTGCTTCCAAGAAGCACTCTGGTTGTACTTTTTCTAGGACAGGTCTGTTGGTTCTTTTGGTGGTCCATGATATATTCAATTTTTGTCTCCAGCATCATAATTCAAAAGCATCAATTCTTCTCCTGTCTCCCTTATTCACTGTCCAGCTCACAATAATAGATGTTGTTAAAGATGTGGATAATTCAAACTCTCAAACTACTGGTGGGATTGTAAAATATTTCCACCCTGCAAATAAAGCAGCAGTTCATCAAAAAGTTGAACATAGAGTTATCATATGACCTAGTCATTGCTCTCCTAAGTATATACTAAAAGTAAATGAAAATACATACACACACAAGTTTGTAGGGGAATGCACCTTTCATATTGTCAAGAACTGGAAACAAAGTAACTAATGAGTGACTTCTTTCACGCAGTGTAATGTTTTTGATATTCAGTCATTGTTATAGCATATATATGTACTTTTTTACTTGTTATTGATGAGCAATGTTCCCTTGTATGAAGATGTAGAGACAGCAGTCAGTCAAGTAAGAGGCTAGCAGGAAAGAATAGAATATTGGTAGCCAAATGAAGAATATAGCTTGAGAAAATAGAAATGACTGACTCTGTTTAAATGATACTAAGAGGTTGAAGCTTGCAATGGTACCATTGTGGCATTGGATCCCTTCAGATCTCTGAAGCTAACCAGGGTCAAGCCTGGTTAGTACTTGGATGGGAGACCGCCTGGGAACACCAGGTGCTATAGGCTTGGAAGAAGGACCTGGCAACGTATTCCCAAAAAACAACCCACCACTGAAAACCCTATGAACAGCAGAGAAACACTGACAATAGTGTTTCCCTTGTTGTACATAGGGTCACTATGAGTTGGACACCAACTTGACAGCACCTAACAACAACAACAACAACAACAACAAGAGGCTGCAGAAAATTAGAATTGATAAGTGGCCAAGATGGATACTGTGACACAAGCCTCTAATCTCAGCATCATGAGAGGATGAGGCAGGAAGATCACAAGTTTGAGGTCAGAGGCAGCCTGATGCAGCCCAGTGGTAGATCACTTGGCAAAGTATGTGCAAGACCCTGGGTTCAACCCCCAAGTAATGCCAAAAGAAAAAAAAATCGACCACCAGATTTGTAGATACATTGACATGAACACAGTTCTTTAAGTGAAATAGTTGGACAGAGTTCAAGAGAAACTCTAGAGCAGAGGTTAAAGAAAATTGAGACTAGAATTGCCCAGTCTTCTAAGAACTTTTTCCATGAAGGAGGCAGGGAAGTGCTGCAGAAGCTGGATAAAATATGTGGCTTTTATTTGTTTTTAAAACAGGCAATATTATTAGTGTGTAGAACACTAATTATTAGTGTGCAAAACACTAATGGAACCACCTAGTAAAGGAGGTAGTTGCTGCTGTAGGAAAGTGGGAGATAACTGGATATATAAGGTAGTGAGAGGATCTGATGGAACACGAAGCATGCTTCAGAGCTGAGAGTGAGGAGAAGGAAAGAATACTGAAAATTTAAGAAGTGAGATAGTCACCTTCCATTTGTACTTTATGATCATAAATTCAATTTGAGCTCAGAAATCATAGTGATTTGACTATGATTTCAACATTCCTGTCCTTGAACATAATCACATGACAAGAAGAAAGTTGGAATTTAACAATGTTGAGCTGAGTCCCATGGTGCACACCTGTATTCCCAGCCACTGAGAAGAAGAAGCAGGAGAATCCCAAGTTGAAGGCCAGATGCACCTACACAACTTAGTGACTGTCTCAAAATAAAAAAATAAAACAGGGGCTGAGAGTGCAGCTCAGTGGTAGTGTACTTGAGAGTACAAAAAAAGAGAGAGAGAGAGAGAGAGAAAGAAAGAAAGAAAAAACAGAAAGAAGAAATAAAGAGGAAAGAAAAAGAAGAGAGAGAGAGAAAGAAAGAAAGAAAGAAAGAAAGAAAGAAAGAAAGAAAGAAAGAGTTGAATTTTTACCAGAGGTATAATACACAAGGGAAAACATCAGAAAGTAGTTTATGCCAGGGGATTTAATAATGTTGAATGAGTTTGCAATGCATAATCTGGGCTCAGTTGGAAGGGCTACTGATAGAACAATAGAGTCAATGGATTGGATGTGCTGATCTGGTAAAACAAAATTAAGAAATGAGGAAAATGTAAAATAGAATTATAGATGTAACAGTCAGAAAGTACAATGATTTAAACTGAGCAGTTGGACGCTGGTGATGTTGGGGTGAAGGTGAGACCTTGGGAGTGCATGGCTGAGGTTTAATGGGGAAGATTAGTAAAGGTGAGTAAGCCAGTAACAAGGATTAGAATGCTTTTTAAGAGGAGCATTCATGGAAATATTGAAATCACAAAGGCAAGAAGTCTAATGATCTCAAAATGGCTAGTGGAAGGAAAAATCAGCTACACTAAGAGAAAACTAAAGGGGAGCATCATGGTTAGAATCTGAAAATTTCAGAACAAGAAGACAAAAGAGTTATTTAGAGACAAGACTAAGGACATAGGGATTTTTACAAAATCTACTGCAGAACATATGTCTGTCATGGGGAAACATTTGAGGTTTGGGTGCCTGGGAGAGAGGTAAGAGATGTGATCAGCATAGCATATACAGAGCATTTAAAGACGTACTTTGCATAGCTGGTTCAAATTTACAGTCTGGGTTTATAATCACAGATGTGGCAGAGGCTATACTTCAGACAATTGTTTGGAAAATGTAAGACAGTAGGAGTACATGAAATCTTATTTTCTATCAAAAAGGAAATACTTAAAAGCTAAACCATTTCATCTAATTTTGCATTTGTGCAAGGAGATAAATCAGTAGTCCTGAATCTGGTGTGCTGTGAGATGCTATATTTATTAACATTATTTCCATTTCCTTTGAGTACAGTCAAGAGGTTTCCCCCCCACACAGAATACATAAGGACTGAGTATCTGTTTGCCAATAGACCACTGGATGTGATGAAGACAGCTCATTCTTTATTCCACTTCCATCTCTATCCTGTCCAGTGGTACTGTCAACAAGGGGGTGACACCGTGCCAAGCATCGTTGTGATTTTTATGACCTGGACATCTGTGTAGTATGTACTAGACTAAGACTGTGAGTTCTGTCACAGAGGCCATGGAAAAACTGCCAGATGGTAATGAATTTTAGCCACTGCTGACTTCAGCTGGATACAAACAAATGACCTAAGGGGACCAGATTCCATATCTCAGTTCTAATCCTTTCAAGCTAACGACTCCTTCCAAGATATGATTACAAATGTGCCATTCATGTAGAAACAAACTTGAAGCCATGGAGTAACATTAAGGTAAATAATTTGATTAACACAGAAAAGAAACCATTTTAGGCAGATAATGAACCAATAAAAACATAGTTTGTTTTGCAAACTTCTATATTTCTTTCCTATATTGCTTTCCTTGAAAGGACCAGAAACAGGAATAATGAAAAGCCTCCACATCTGTTTTCCTGTTTTTTTAACCTTCAAATAGAAAATTATGCAATTGTTTCCTCACAACATTCACACAGTAATGTATCTAAAAATTGACATATTTTTTAAGCCAGGATGATAGCCAAAAGATAGAGTATTTTCATCTGACAAATTTCATCTCCCAAATAAACAGAATGCTTTTGTTTATTTTCTTTTTGGTTTTATTTTTGTTTTAGTCTCAAATCTCACTAACTTTTCCAAGTATTTTAAGTATTTACTTATGATGCAGCAAATGAGAATTACTATCAAAATTTTTATAAGATCTTATGTTTATAGCAGGGCTGGGATGTAGCTCAGTTGGTAGAGCACAACTCTGCAGTGTCTGAGGTCCCAGGTTTGATTCCCAGAACCACAAAAAATGGGAGAAGGACGTGGCAATCCACTCCCAAGGCAATCCCGAAACAATTAGCCATTGAAAACCCTATGAGGGTAGCTCTGAGTAGGATACTACTCAACAGCATCCAACAACAACAACATCCAACAACAACAACAATATGTTTTTATGGCAATGAATCTGAGTTTGTGCTGTGGAAGAGATTATACTATGACCTTATTTTGTTCAAAATATAAGCTCTCACAAATATGAGACTGAATTTGTGTATTTTTTCTCTTTCTCCCAAAAATGAGGACAGAGAGATACTGCCTCACTTATAGTCATGGTTAGTTGGTGTTGCAATTAATTAGTGAATTGAAAGTTATTGTAATCTTAAATTTCTGATCTCTGAATTTATTTTCTCAGCATAAATCCTTACAGTCAATTGCATGGGATTCTGGAAGAGACTGTGTAGAAAGGATACGGTAGACAAAATATTTTAAAAATCCACTTTTTACTCACTTCCCTTTAACATAGTCTCCAAAGATAAGGAGTTCTGATTCTTTCTTCCATACACCAAATGGAACTATTATGAGAACTATTTTCTGACAGTATGGGGAGCCTATGGCAAGCAATCCTTTTCTGGTGTTCAGCTATTAAAAACTTTGATGAAAACTCAATATGAAATGTTTGTTTAAATGCCCCGAAGTTTAGGGGTAAAGTATATGAATAAAATAAAAAAAAAAAAAACTAAATCAAATGTAAGAGAAATAAAATGTAATCCGTGAAGAAACAGCCCAGAGGAAAATAGTAGATGTGTAGATCTCCTTTACCACAACTTTTCTTTTCTGGGTATTTGTTTTGTTTTGGCATTTATCATATCAAGCTGCTTTTTGTTTTTTGGTACTGGGGGTCAAACCCAGGGCCTCTCACCTGCATGCTTTGCAAGTGCTGGACCACCGAGCTGCGCCCCCAGCCTGTTTTTTTTTGTTGTTGTTTTTTGTTTTTTTGTTTTTTTTTTACTTTCGGAGACAGGGTCTCGCTAAATTACAGAGACTGCCTCTGGTCTCAAATTTGCGATCCTCCCACCTTCGCCTCCCAAGCCGCTGGGATTACAGGCGTGCGCCACCATGCCCGACGATATCAAGCTTTTTATATTTGGTTGTGTTCATATCATATTTCAACAATGCTAAGACTCAATTATAAGATTTATCCTGTTTTGTATATTTTTAAGGAAGAAAGTACTTTGCCATTTAAATTATAGCACAATGTTAAGATGTCACCAGTTTTAAAATTGTTTTGATTACAGTGACATTAGAACATGTGGGACAGGGAGAAATGTATTTTTGGAATCAAGAACACACTAAGTCTTTACGATATGATAGCCCATCTTACTTTTCCTACTAAGTTATAAATGCCTGGAAGGTCGAACTGTGGTCTCATTCATCTTAGTAGTATTTTCTAGATGGTCTGTTGTTCAACATTTACTCAGGGAATATTTGTTAAGTAAATGAATTCTTAAGAGAAGATGCAATGTTCAAAAACAGTGAGGTTCCAGTCAGAACTTTTTAAAACTAATCACTGAAGAGATTTAGGAAATAGACCAATCTGTGAAAAGTCATTAAGTATTAATTGAAAATTGCTTTCCTATGCACAAATAAGAACATTCCTAAGGGAATTAAAAAAATTAAAATTAAAAAGATAGTCTCTACAATCTAAAGAGCTAATAATATGAGAGGATAATTAGGGATTATACAAAAGGGAACTCCAATAAATAAATAAGAGAATGCTGATTGGAATGTTATGAATTCAAGTGATATAGACAGTGGTCATCAAAATTATTGAGGATCTCACAGAGTTTATGTGTGTGCATTTCGTGTGTGTGTGCATTTTGTGTGTGTGTGTGTGTGTGTGTGTGTGTGTGTGTGTGTGTGTGTGTGTGTGTGTATGGTACTGGAGATTAAAGTAAAGACATTGTACTAGACAAGCACTCTTCCACTGAGCTATATCCCCATCAATTTTCTTACTTTTTATTTTGAGACAAGGTCTCACTAAATTGTGCAGGCTGCCTCTGTCTTTGAACCTGTGATTCTCCTGCCTTAGCCTCCTATCTGGGATCACAAGTGTGTGTCATCTGCCTGGCCCACAGAGCCTTATTTATGTAGGTTTGTTGTTGTTAGGTGCCATTGAGTCAGGTCTGACTTATAAGCGGCCCTCATAGAGTTTTCAATGGCTGATTGTTTTCGGATTGCTTGGGGAATGGGTTTTCAAGTCATTCTCTCGTTTTTGCCATGCTCAGAGAGTACAGACCAGGAGCTGTACTAACTGAGCTAAGCCTCATTTCCATTTATATAGATATGTCTATTCATATTTGCCATATTAAATGTTAAGGCAAAAATTTTAAAGAATTCACTCATTCATTTAAAAATAATTAAAATTATTATGTTAACAGTATTATTTTATTTTAAGGAAAAAGTAACTGTCAAAACAAAAAGTAAGTAGGAAGAGTCACATTATTGGACATTATTTTAGATATCTTTAATGTCCAGCTCACAAGAAGTAAGATGGATTCTCACATCTGCTTCTGTGTTAATTCTTTTGCAATACTATATAACATGTAGCCCCAGAAAATCTATGTTCATGACAGAATGAGAGGGGAAAGGCACATATCTTAGTATGGTTATGAAAATAGCTTTGACTTTGTTGATCCACATTCTCTGCCCTACACAGTCCCTATGTATCCTATTAGATAAACTGTATCATGCTAGGTTTGAGTATTTCCGAAGGATCCACTGTGATGGTGGTTGTATGGTCTTCAGGGTCACACCATCAGCAGGTGGGAGACAGTTTAAGAGATGAGTCCTAGCAGGAGGTCTTTAGGTCATTCAGTGCCTGAGGTAGTTCTAATGGGACTCCCTGAGGTCTTTGAGAGGGTTGCTGCACAAGGAGCAGGCCTGGCACCTCCCATCTTCTCTTTTGTTCCTGGTTCAAGATATAATTGCTTGCTCACACATTCACTCCTGCCATTTCTCTCTGCACCAGATGATACAGCACCAGGGCAGCCATCACTACAGAACCTTGGTGACTGGTGGACTTCAAACTTCCAGAACTTTCAGGTAAATAAATTTTTCTTCCTAGGACTATTTTGGGTATTTCAGTATGGTGACAAAAGCCATACTAATACAAATTATACCTAAGCTATTTTATAAACAGGCTGGGATTTAGCTTAGATGGTAGAGGGCTGATCTTGCACTCTCTGAGGACCTGGATTTGATCCCCAGCACCACAAAGATGGGAGAAGGATGTGGCAGCCCATTCCCAAAGCAATCCCAAAACAGTCAGCCTTTGAAAACCCTGTGAGAATGGCTATGAATCAGATCCAACTCCACAGCAACTAACAACAAACAACAACCTTGTGTGAATGTTTATTTATCTGGAATTTTTTTCTCTTGAGCTCTAATTTTTTTACTTTTTTCCATATAAGCTCCATAAGGACATGGATTTTCACTTTATTCACTAAGATATGTATTCTCAGGTCCTAGTATGACACCTAGTAGACACTCCAGTGTTTGTTTAATGTAATAGTGTTCATATCAAAATCTGAAGGCATAAGGAAGAGGAAGAAAATGCCCATCGTGAGGATAAAAAGGCAAAGGAGAGTAAGAGTGGGGAAGAAATGCAGGAAGTAGAACTAAACTTCATTGAGAAGAGCGTTCATGCTGCCCAACAATAGATGGAAAGGTGCTCTTGATAATAATGAAAGGTAAACCTTAAAATTATTTTTCTGGGGATGCTGTGAAGTCTTGTTCTATGGAGAATGCTAAAAATAGAGAGATCCATTTCTCAGCCATTGTTAAGTGTAATCTATCTGCAGGCAGAGGCTGAATTAAATGACTCCTTTGCCTTCACCAAGTCCATGTCTTGTGATTTATGAATATGAATTTCAGCTTAAAAAATAAATCCCTCAAGTCCTATATATACCCAGTCTGTAATATATATAATATAGTTTATATAAGCCCAGTTTTAATAAACTGTAAATAATAGATTGAAAAGAAAGAAATGAGAATAACAAATTGAGGAGGATTAGAATTATCTTCTATGACAGCAAATTATCTCTTAAGTCATATTTTGGTTTTGTCTATTTACGAAAAATAATGCTGGAAAATGGGTTTTCATTTTTAAAAATGTCTTAATGTTTTACTGTGCCATTACAGTCCTCAATATAAGATAAAATCTTTCACAAGGGAAAACCTGTAGAGCTAATTTTGGAGGTTAAAAACTCAGTAATGAATATTCTTGCTCTTGTGAGTTATCTTAGATCCTTAGCATCATTTTAATGTCATTTTTAATGTGAATTTCCATGCTATTTTAATTCATTAGTCATGGGCTATCATTTTTTGAAGTAATTACTGTAATTTCATCAAATGACATAATTATAGTAAATACTTTGATGTAATTACCATAAATATGGAAAGAGACACCCGAAGGTGTAATAATGTCACAAACTAAGATATTTATGATGTGTAAAGACAAATTATGATGGCATTTATGACATGTAATAACATCACACAGTTGTATGTTTATGTTGTACACAGAATAATGATATAAATAGAATGTAAAATTACATCATGAAGATTAAATTGTTTTATAAATAGTATAGAAACTTGAGCTCTACAAGTCCTCAAGTTGAAATTAATAGATCATTGCCATTTTTTAGCATTTTTCCTTTGAACCCTAATAAATGGCTATGCTATTTAATAGGGGTAAAAGCATTTCCTCTTTAAAAACATAAACATAGAGACAAACTATAGACATAAAATGAGAAAGCATACTTAGTCCTTGAAAAAATATTTATTTGAAGAGTTGAAGAATAATTTTATATATGTTTGGAGGAAAAGTCAATGTTTAGTCCATTCTCAATTGAGGCTAGTAAGTCAATTTAGTATTTTATTAAAAGCAATCAAGCTAGCCAAATGCAGTGACAAAGTCTTATATTCCCAGCGACTCGGGAGACAGAGGCATGAGAATGTCAAGTTCAAGGCCAGAGGCAGCCTGAGTTATCTAGCAAGACTCTTACGTAAATAAAAGAAAAAAAAATGGGCTAAGTGTTCAGTTCAGCAGTGGAGCGCTTGCACAGTATGTGTGAGGACCTGGATTCAATCCAAAACTACTGCAAAAGACAAGCTATTTGCTACTTACCAAAGCAGACATTTACTTAATTGAAAGATTTTTCCTCTTGTCATATTGTTAGGTTTTGAGTTTATGAAGAAATAACTTTGCAGGTCTATATTCTGACTATTGAAATAAAATGAAATAGATTTAAGAAAGAAAGGGGAAGATCCCAAGCCTAAAGCAAATCCTAATTCAGTGTCTTTTAGTTCCTGTTGTTAGGCTAAGACAGACAGGTACCTTAGAAATAATTCCTACTACAAGTTGGTGCACTGACATATGGCTACAATCCTAGTGACTCAGGAGACTGAGATAGAAGGATCACAGATTCAAGATCTCAGGCAGCCTACATAAGTTAGCAAGACTTCCTTGGAATAAAAAATAAAAAAGTGGCTGAAGTGACTGAGAAGTGGAGCACTTGCCTGGCATGTGCAAGGCCCTGGGTTCAACCCCCAAGTTCTACTATTATTACTACTACTATAACAACGGGCTGGAATTTAGCTCAGTGGGTAGAGCGTTGCGCTGCAGTCTCTGAGGACCTGAGTTCAATTCCCAGCACCACAAAAATGGGAGAAGGGCCTGGAAATCCACTCCCAAGGCAATCCCGAAACAGTCAGCCATTGAAAACCCTATGAGGGTCGCTATGAGTTGAATACCGACTCGATGGCACCTCACAACAACAACAACAACTACAACAACTACTACTATGACTACTACTACTATTAATAATAATAATAATAAGAAGAAGAAGAAGAAGAAGTACTACTATAAAGGTGTAGTTTAGGGTAAAGAGTATTATGGGCCTCAAAAGTTTATTTATGGTACTCTTAATTGTTGATGTCTTCTTGTATATAAGAAAAATCCAATACCAGGAAAAGAAAGCCATTTCCTAGTATATTAATCAAAGAAATTTTTGGTACACTCACCTGATCTGATTGTGTCTTGAGCCTAGCATTGAATAGTGCTGTTTGAAAGACCCTTCTCATTCTGCCACTTTAACAGTCCTTGTACTTCTGATAACTTTTTGTTGTTGTTGTTATCGTTAGGTGCCATTAAGTTGGTATCCGACTCATAGAGACCCTATGTACAACAGGGGAAACACTATTGTCAGTGCTTCTCTGCTGTTCATAGGGTTTTCAATGGTGGATTGATTTAGGGGAGTGGACTGCCAGGTCCGTCTCCCAAGCCTGCAGCACCTGGTGTTCCCAGGCAGTCTCCCATCCAAGTACTAACCAGGCCCGATCCTGTTTAGCTTCGGAGATCTGATGGGATCGGATGCCACAGGGCTATGGCAGCAGGCTTGATAATGTTTTAAGATGTGGTTATTTTCCCTCCATGGATACTTAATTCCAGGTGACTACAGTGATATTTTAAATATTTTGCCACTTTGCCCCATGGGCTGCTAAAGACCCATAACAAGTAGTTATGTTTATGCTTGGTTTGCAAAACAGGTCAGTCCATCTATAGATTCCTGATTCCTTAAGTTTGTGGCCAGCAAGTGCTTCTGATCTCAACTTCTGAACTTGTAAGGTTCTTAACTGCAAACAACAGAATAAATTCCAGCTGGTTTAAGAAGCAAACAAATTTATTAAATCATACTCTGGAGCTCATATAATCAACCATGAGGACCATCAAATTAGTCTCTAAAGTTATATCAAGAAAAGTATTGCAAATAATGCTTCTGGACTGTTTGCACACATAATACCTCTTCCTCATTGACAAGTATAGCCTTTCCTGGGAAGATGGGTATAAAGCCATGAAAGTTATTGCAAGGATCTCTGCCCCTGCTGTATCAGAGAGCTCAATATCACTGTGCCACATTCCTCTGTACATGTCAGCAAATGGCCACTGAACCACACCTTACTCTTCACATTGCTCTCTTCTGCATGGAAGTCATTTCCTTTGTTTCATCTAATTGTTGGAACCTAGGTCATATGACTATATCTCACCTACATAGGAGACAGAAAGGTGAAGTCTTGACCTCAAACTTGAAGGATGAGAAATTAGCTAGGGATGCTGGCAAACAATTGTAATGCCAACACTTGGGAAGCTGAGGATGGAGGATCATGACTTTCAAGCAAGCCTAGGCTATATAATGACACCCTGTCTGAAACACACAGAAAGAAAGAGAAGTAAAGAAATGAGGGAAGGAGAAAGACAGAGGGGGGAGAAAGAGAGAGAGAGGAAGAGAGAGAGAAAGAGACAGAGAGAAAAAGAGAGAGAGAGAGGGAGAGAGAGAGAGAGAGAGAGAGAGAGAGAGAGAGAGAACCACACACACAAAATCATAATGTGGAAAGTTACCTTAAACTATTGGAATGGTTTTCAAATTTTTCTGATCAATCATGAACTTCATACATACATGTTTACTCTCCAGAATCTCAGGTCTAGACAATATGCTGGAATATTTTAAATGTTTCCCAAACCATATGACTCAAGGTTTACTCTTCTACTAAATTGCAAAGGCATTTGGATGCTTTTGAGTTTATCCCATTATCTTAGAATCAAGTTTCAGTGGTGGAGAGGAGAATGCACATGGATCCATTTCTGGCTGATTGACAGTGTCTCAGGTAAAACATTACCCTAAAAACTAGATGCCATTGCACTTTATTAAGTTTCATTGATCAGCATGCCCCAGTGTTAAGTTAGAATTCTTTTTATTTCCAACATACATGCCACAGAATGGACTAATTTTATCTCACATGGATTTAAGTCAGCATTTCTTAAAGTGATTTGGATGGATAGGAAAATCAATACCAGGAATAGCTGTGAATATTAGACTAACTCTTTTTTAAACCAATTGTTTTTCTATTTTGGAGAAGAATGTCACAGTGATTTAGGATTACACAGAAAATAAGCAAATGCCCATAGTCAGCTACAGACCCTGTTTCTGGACAAAGATGCTCTCTAGTTTAGCTCAAGGAGAAGAACTTGTCAACCCACTTCTAAAACAATCAGTCATTGAAAACCTTATGAATAGCAGAGAAGCACTGACAATAGTGTGGGGCATAGCACAGTGTCAGGGAGTGTTTTGTTCTGTTGTACATACAGGGTTGCTAAGAGTCGGACCTGACTGCACAGCACCTAACAGCAACAATTTTAGCTCAAATTTAAGTAATTTTCCTGATAAAAAAGCTCACTTCACAATCTTTCATAATGGAGATGCCAATTAATTGAAACACAAATAAAATAGAAATAAAAATTAGTCTATATTAGCCAGTTTTTCTTTATTATAACAAAATGCCTGAGGTAATCAACTTATGTTGTTGTTGTTAGGTGCCGTCCAGTCGGTATCCAACTCATAGCGACCCTCATAGGGTTTTCAATGGCTGTTTTGGGATTGCCGCATCCTTCTCCCATTTTTGCAGTCTGGGAATTGAACTTGGGACCTCAGAGACTGCAGAGCAGTGCTCTACCAACTGAGCTGAATCCCAGCCCAATCAATTTATAGTGGCTCATAATTTAAGAAGTTCCAGTGCATAGTTAATTGAGCCTGTTGTCTGTAGAGCCTATGATGAGGCAGTACATCATGGTGACAGGCACATGCTAGGGTAAATCACTCACATCACAGCAGCACAGAGGCAAAGAGAAAGGAAAAGATCCCAATGTCTTCTTCAAGAGCTTTGTTGTCATTAGATGCCTTCAAGATGCCTCCAGTAATCTAACTTCTTTCTCCTAGGCTCTGCCTTTGAAAGATTGCACCATCTCCCACCATTGTAGGCTAATATCCAAACCTTTAACACTTTAGGCATTTTTGGGACATTTACCCTAACCAAAGAATGCTATTATTGTTGTTAGGTGCCAATGAGTTGGGACCAACTCATAGTGAACCTGTGTACAGAATGAAATACTCCCCAGCATTGTGCCATGCCTGACACTAGGTCAGTGCTTCTCTTCTATTCACAAAGTTTTCAGTGGCTGATCGTTTTGAGATTTTTCCAGGAGTGGGCATCCAGGTCACTCTTTGATAACCAAAACATAGTCCACACAAAACTTCTGAGACTTTCCAGATGTTTAAGGACAGGAAAAATTGTTAAATACTATGAGGAATTTGGTCTACTGTCATGAAAAATGCAAAACCTACTTTGAGAAAATCCATCCAAGCAACTCAGGAAATAGAATTATTCCTTATCAATATATTCAGAAGCAAATAGCTGAATGTTTCATAATAGGTGTATTTAGCAAATTGGTGGCATAAACAAAGTTAGAATTTTTAAGTAAAAAGCAAAAAAATATTATTGTTTTTAGTGATTGTTAGTTTTCTGTACCAAAATATTCTATTATTTTCCAAAAACTAATGAAGAATATGATCGACTCTCGAGTCTGGCTTCATTTTTCACTGTGTGGGTTTTTTTTAAACCACATTACATCAATAATCTCATAGCCATTCAAAATACTTGCCATTTAAAGCCTAAATGGTATAATTGTAACCAACTCTTATTTTCCACTTTATTCCATTATAAATTAGTTTTATAGCACTCAACTATTTTGGAATTTTAATTGAAGGCTTCAGTTTCTCCAGACCATCTTTAATGAAAATATACTTGAATGGGAAGGTTTTCTAAATAGGTTCGTTAGGACAATGGATACTGCCAAATCTGGATATCAAATATCAGGGGTGCTGCAGGCATTAAGCGGTTCAGAATGGGCCATGAATTTAGGACCTGGGAATTCTGAATGCACCTCCATTCCTGCCTTCCTGTGTACTGCTCTCAACAGATAATCTCACCTCTCTGGCTTCTGTTTTTACCATTTATTGAATTAAAGTTGGTGGAACAGCATGCTTGTCAGATTGCCATGGTCTGACAGGGGTATGTTTGAAAAGAGTGGAAAGTGTTTTGTCCATCTCCTCAGCAAAATGCAACAAGCCCCTATTGTGTTTTAAGAGCGTACTCACTTGCCTGATTTATGCTGCCACATGTTTGCAAAGAGCATAAATTGATTTTCACTCAAAACAAGACTGAGAAGCCATAGTGCTTGCCAAACTCAAATTCGCTAACCTGTCTGGAAAAGCTCACCCGAGCCCACGGAATCCAAGGAACTATAAATGCTTAAATCAGATGTCGAAGAAGGAACTGTAGCCAGAATCATTCCACAGAGGCAGGCTAATTGTAAACTATACAAACAAATAATGCTTCACAGAAGTTCAATGGTCAGTTTTTCTCCAAATTGATTAACTTTCAATACAACTAGACTGAAGAGGCATATTTATTCCTTTCCGCATATTTATTCCAAGAAAACAAATTTCTTAAGCCAGATCTACAGTGTTTGCATGGGCTAATTCTTTTAGGAGGAAGGATTGGTACTTTAAAAAAGTAGTTGACTTGGAGTAGACTTGGAAGTTTTTGAAAGTTGGGAAAGATCTCAGTAACAACATGATTTGCCATTTTGCTGCATTTCAGCATGATGGCCAAAAACTTAATCCTAGCTTTGGACAGCCCTGGGTTTAAAATCTAGGACTATGGCTTAATATTCTGTGTTCAATTTCATCATCTGTCAAGAGGCAATAATAATGAATAATGGTTCTTAACTCTTAAGATTAGACAAGGTGAAGCCAACAAAGAGAAGAGAGCTTGCTTAGTGTATGCTTTTATTGACATCCACTAAATCATTTTATTCTTATTTTTAATAAGAATGGTAAATATTCTCTAAAATCTTGCAGAAGCTTTTCTAGAGAGAGCAACCATTTAGGTTTGTCTAGGAATGAATTTTTTTTAAGACTGCAGGATGTTTTGTGCTAAAACAAATTCTCTGGCAAATTGGGACAGCTGGTCACCATAGTCTTTTCTAAGAAGCAACTAAGATCGTAGAAGTCATAATAATGCCAAAAGTTAGTAGTCATCCAGACATGGTGGTGCAGGCATGTAATCCCAGCACTCAAGAAGCCAAGGCAGGAGGATTATACATTCAAGGCCAGCCAGGGCTACACAGCAAGATTTAGGTCAGCCTGGTCTATATATCAAAACTTGTTTTAAACAACAACAAAATGTCAGGTTATGGAATAGCATTTATATGCATTTTACTTATCTATATATCTCTTGATGGCATAAACATGAATCAGCAAGTTAGTACAATTTTCTCCTTCCCCTAATCATTCAACACATAAAATTATAAAAAAGAATGAACCAAGATATTCCACAAACTTATTCAGGATCTTTTATATGCACAGTGTAGTTGGAATAAATATGTGACATCATAAGTGAGAAAAAGTGTAATAGATAGTACAACAAAGATAAGTACAGGGTATAGTATATGGACAAGTGCAATTTATATCAGAGCTTATAGTTCATTAGTATACTATAAACTCCTTGTCAACAGGATATGTGTATGTTTTCTTAAGCTATAGGTATACAGTATCTACAATAGTACCTGCTAAATAATAGTCATCCCAAAAGCATTCATCAAATTTTTTATGACATTAAAAACATTTTCCTAAAGCACATTGTAACAATATCATCATCATTAATGAAGTGTTTCTTACCATATTAGTTACTTTTGTGCAGTGGTACAAAATATATCACATAAACAACTTAAAGGAGGAAGGAAGAGAGCGGCCAAGATGGCAAATTGAAAGCATCCTCTGAGAGACAGGTAAAACAGGAGAGTTAAAAATAGTGGTATATAGACTTTATGCTGAACAGAGAGAAATAGCAAAAAGGAAAAGACAGAGAGATCCTGGGATCAGAGGGGCTTAGTAGACTTAGGAAGATGAAGCATATGGGATCACTCTGAAGCTGGACTAATTTGCAAATGAAGATAAACAGATGAGTGGCACCTAACTCACCCAAAGGAGTGTGTCACAGCTGGGCACCCCCAGATACATGGACTTACCAGGTTGTCCACCCAGGGTACGGGTTCAGTTTGGCACTGCTGAAAACACAGACCCAACCAGCATTGCTGCAACCACCCCTGGGAGAGAGAACTGGGTGTGCAGTTGGTGGTATACAAATCCTGATGGTGCAGCTTCCAGCACAGCTCCCCATGTCTCAGTGGCTCAGCAGATAAGGGATAGCAGCAGTCCCTGGGACAATAGGCCTGGAGTGGGATCGTCCCACTAGTGTATGGAGGGAACTAGAGGGCACATGCCCACACTAAAACTGATCTATAACTGCAGCAGAGAGTGAGGACTGTGCCTGCTGATCAGCAACATCTGGAGGACAAAGTTGGACTCATAAGGAACTGAGTGACTGATATCTGGCCTGAACCAATCAGTGCTGGTTGGTCTGTTTTGGACTAGCTTGCTTGTTTGCTTGCTTTCTTCTTTCTTTCATATGTTTTATGTTTCTGGGTTTTGATTTCTTGGTTTTTATTGCTTTGTTTCTGTGCTGCTTTCATTTTTCTTTTGTTGTCTTTTGTTACTTTTCTCTTCATGACTTTTTCTCTTCCTTTTCTTCTTTAGACTTTGTTATCTTTCTCCACCCTTCTCACTAGTCATAATTTTTAACCATTATTCTCCATAGATTACCCCAGTCAATCAATAGCAATATTATCAATACATCCCAAATTTATTTGTCAAAACCAAAACAGGACATCTCCCATCCTTATATTTGCCATAACTCTTGGAATATTTGTATGTATGTATGTATGTATGTATGTATGTATGTATGTATGTATATACATACATACATAAAAGGAACAAATATATTTATAATTTTGCCTACTCTTTTGTCATTCATACTCTAACACTCTCCCCTCTGCTTGCTCTTCTTCCTTATCCCTATCTAATCCTGTTCTTACACCTATGTCTCACCCACCTGTCTATTAGAACTTCATCTTTCTACCTTCAATACCTATAGCCAATATTTACCCCAAAACCTATTTGTCACTATCTCTAACAACCCCTTCCCACAGGTAACTTCTTAAAGAATACCTGGTCTCAAATAAGGTTAATTATAATTATACATGTGAGTTCAGACAAAGCTATTACTTTAGCAGCAGTATACTTTCTATGCTCTGAGTGATACCAGGGACCAAGATCTCAAATGAAGTTATTAAGCCAAGGATAACCCGAAATATATAAGGCACAAGTAATCAGACTAAAGAATGCTCCAAACCCAACCCAGAATCATATGAAATATGAAAAAGCAAAAAGAAGATGCCCCAATGACCCTAACGCTTCAATAACTGAAAATAAAGATACCTAAATGCTTGTGATGCCAGAAAAACAATTTCAAAGTTTGCTTATAAGAATGTCAAAAGACCTCAAAGATTGCACAACCAAGCAGATGAATTCAACTGAAACACTGGACAAAAAAGGATCTAATGTAGAAGAAAAATTCAGCAAAGAAATCAAGATCCTGAAAAAGAACTGAACAGAAATCCTGCAATTAAATAACATAATTGATCAAATAAAAGTGACAGTAGAATCTAGTGTATCCAGATTGGATGAAGCAGAAAACAGAATATCAGAGACAGAAGTTTAAGTTGAAGTGCTTATTTATTCAGATACCAAGAAGGAACAAAAAGATGAAGCAATATGACCAAAATTTTCAAGAGGTCTTTGATAACATAAAGAGATATAACCTACAAATACAGCGGGTACAAGAAGAAGTTGAAACTAAAACTAAAGGCATAGAAAATCTATTCAGTGAAATAACAGTGGAAAACTTCTCAAACTTAATGGAAGACATAGACATCCAAACCACTCTGTACCCCACCAACATGTATAAATAAATACTAATATTTTTTGAATAGTTGTTATTGTTGTTAGGTGCTGTCCAGTCGGTATCTGACTCATAGCGACCCTCATAGGGTTTTCAATGGCTGACTGTTTCGGGATTGCCTTGGGAGTGGATCACCAGGCCCTTCTCCCATTTTTGCAGTGCTGGGAATTGAACTCGGGACCTCAGAGACTGCAGTGCAGCACTCTACCCACTGAGCTAAATCCCAGCCCTTTTTAAATAGAGGAAGCATTTATTTTCCTTTTCTTTTCTCATCTCTTTTCTCCTCCAACTCCTCCTCCTGCTCCTCCTCCTTCTTCTTTTCTCTCTCTCCCCTCCTTCTGTCTCTCCCTCTCTCCTTCCCTCCCCCGCCCAATCCTCCTTCCCGTCTCTCTTTGGGACAAGATCTTGCTATGTATGACTCAGCCTGGAACATGCTATGTGTCAGTGTAGCAGGCTGGCCTGGAACTTATGGCAATCCTCCTGTCTCAGCCTCCCAAATTCTGGGATTACAGGCATGCATCACCACCCTTGGCTTGTTTTGTATTTTCAGAGGTGCCAGTCTTTCATGATAGAGAGGGCATGATGAAACAGCAGTTAGCATCATGGCTTCCTGAAAGCAAAGAAAGGGAGGCAGGAAGGGGCCAGGGACAAGATATCCCAAAGGACCCACCCCTAATGACCTACTTCCTCCAGTTAGGTTCCACTTCCTAAAGTTTCCAGAACCTCCTCAAACAACATCATCAGCTAGACTTTAATACATAAGCCTATGGGAGACATTTCATATTCAAACCATGACATTTACCAAGAGATTTGTTGAGTTTTATATGGTACAAAGATGTCTAACTCAAGATATTTGCCTAGAAACATATGCCTACATGCACACATGCTTATATAATGCGTGTGGGTGAGTGTATAGAATCTGATGGTTTGAGAGTTGTCAATATAAAAGAAACTAGTGAAAATTTTTCAGATATCCTCAATAAATAGTATAGATAGGATGATAGAGTGGATGAAAAATTATTTTTAAAAATAAACTTTCAGCCAGGTGTGATGACACATGCCTTTAATTCCAGCACTCAGGGAGCAGAGCTAGGAAGACCACAAATTCATGGCCAGAGGCAGCCTATGTAACTTAGTGAGACTCTGTCTCAAGACAAAAAATAAAAGAGAGTCTGAGGGTATATTTCAGTGGAAGCATGATTGCAAAGCATGCCCAAGGCCCTGGGTTATGCTCCACCCCCAGTACCATAAAAAATAATTAAAAAAAAGTAAGCCTCAATTTTTAAAACATTTTTTGATTTAGAAAAAAATTACAAAGACAGTAATGAGAACTGCCATATTCACTGCTCCCAGTTTGTTCTTTATTATTACCATCTCATAATAGTATGATGTTGTTAAAATTAATAAACCAATATTGATACCTTTTTATTAACCAAAGTCTATACTTTATTGTATTCACTATTTTTTTCTGATGTTCTTTTCTGTTCCAGCACCCCTTCCAGGATACCATATCACATTGAAACATTATGTCTCCTTAGGAATCTCCCAGCTGTTACAGTTCCTCAGACTATCCTTAATTATGATGACCTTGACAGTTTTGAGAAATACTTATCAGGTATTTTGAAGAATGTTCTTTTACTGAGGCATTATTTTCTGAAGATTTCTTACGACTACATTGGGCATATGGATTTCGGGAGAAAGACCAGAGATAAATTGCCATTTTCATCACATCCTCTCAAAGGTACATGCTATCAACATTACTTACCATTCTTGATATTAACCTTGATCACCTATTTGTCAGATTTTTCCATTGTAAACAAGGTTTAAAAAATAATGAGATCATGTTACATAAATAATCCTTCCTTAAAATTACTTAAAATTTTCAGAAAACTAATTGAGATGAAACTGAAAGGTTTGCTGAATATAGAAAAATTATTTAATATATAAGATGCATTTTCTCATAAAATTTTTACTTGTTCTAGTAGTAGCCTTCTACTCTTAGCTCCCCTTTCTGCTAGAATTTTGAACACACTTGGTAGGCTTGTAAGTCAAGATGCCATGGCGATTCCTAGCTAAGAAATAAAACTAATGTAGCAAAGGCAAATCAGTCCTTTGTTGCAGAGATTTAAATCTAGAGTGGAGTGACATTAAGATGGGAAATAGTTAAAGCTGATTCTATATGGGTATGGTGCTCAGAAGAAACTGTTCATTAATTCCTCAAATCTAGATCAATTTCTGTTTCTCTGATTCCCAGTATTTCTTCTACATCTTTTTAATTTTGTGATCTTCTCTGTTATCTTCCTATTAGCCTAGTTAATTTACCTTAAAGTTTAATATAGTTTGTCGTTGTTGCTCACAATGAAAATAATCATTGATTGAAATGGTCATTATTTTCTAAAACAATGAGAAAATCTTTAAAGGTGGGAAACTTATTTTTAAGTAGTAGAAGTATTTTTTAATATTTTATATTTTATCTTTATACAAGTCTTATTTCTTCCTTTCTTGGTTGATGATGTTAGTTGTTGTTGTTAGGTGCCGTCGAGTCGGTATCCGACTCATAGTCTCATAGGGTTTTCAATGGCTGACTGTTTCGGGATTGCCTTGGGAGTGGGTTGCCAGGTTCTTCTCCCATTTTTGCAGTGCTGGGAATTGAACTCGGGACCTCAGAGACTGCAGTGCAGCGCTCTACCAACTGAGCTAAATCCCAACCCACTGGTTGATGATAGCTCCCTCCCATTTCTTTGCCTCATCTTTCTTTGGTTATTTTGCTATTGTTCTAATTTTCTAGTTATATAACTCATGATGAGGAGCGCTAAATCAATCTGGATGACAAGAAACATAAGTATTAATGGCTCAACAGAAAGCTTTTGCCTACTTATACTGCATGTCTACTTTAGGTCAACCTAGGAGATAGTTCAGGGACTGGGATTTAGCTCAGTTGGTAGAGCACTGCGCTGCAGTCTCTGAGGTCCTGACTTCAATTCCCAGCACCACAAAAATGGGAGAAGGGCTTGGCAATCCACTCCCAAGGCAATCCCACAACAGTCAGCCATTGAAAACCCTATGAGGGTCGCTATGAGTCGGATACCAACTTGAGAGCACCTAACAACAACAACAGCAAAGAGATAGTTCAAAGCTCTGTTCCATGGCTCTGCACTCTGGAATAGAGTTCCATGGTTCCCAACAGATACTAATCTTCAGGATTTGGAAGAGAGTTCATAATTGCTGAGAATTCTTGAAAATTCTGCAAATCATACATTATTCTATATGTTTCACTTCAATCTGCATACATATTAACCTAAAGAATACAGATGATAGCAATAAAAATAAAATGATTATTTTTATGATAGCAATTATACTTAAAGTTTCAGAGGTTTCTCTTTAAAAAAGATTATTTCGGTGGATATAGCATTCTTTTGGGGTAAGTTTATATATTAAAAGTTAGATGTTTATACAACTGAGTTACTATACCAAAGCCCACTGAATCATCCACTTTAAAAGGATGAATTTCATGGTATGTGAAAGATGTCTTAAGAAAAATCTTGTCAAAAATAGAAATATAATATTAAAAGCATAGCTTATTATTACAAACAAATGTAAGATTTATATATATTATAATAAATATTTACTGCTATATAAATACATATTTTATGTCATATATTGTAGCATATATTATTCACATGAATATATATTTATGTTTGTTAGGTGCCATCGAGTTGTATTTGAATCACAGAGACCCTATGTACAGTAAAATGAAGCACTACATGACACTGTGTCATGCACACAATCTTTTTTTGATATTTGAGCCCGTTGTTGCAGCCACCGTTTCTTCTCATTTTGAGTTGTGCCACATTAGCTAAAGGAAGTTCCACAAGCTTTATTCCATTCCAATGCTTAAGGACAACTCTTTTATTATAAGCTAAGTTTTTCTCAGTCATCTTATGAATGTCTTCCAACCTAGGGGCTCATTTTCTAGCACTGTATTTGACAGTGCTTCTCTGCTATTCATAGGGTTTTTCAATGGCTAATTGTTTCATGAGTGGGCTGCCAGTCCTTCTCCCTGGTTTGTGTGAGTCTGGAAGCTCAGCTGAAACCTGTCCACCATGAGTGACACTGCTGGCATATCAAATACCAGTGGCATAGCTTTCAGCATCACAGCAACAAGAAAGCCTCCACAGCACAAGCTGACAGAAATGTGGGGGACATTAATATATAATTGTATTTATTTTCATCAACAATATTTTATTATTCATAAAATATTTTATTAATATATATTAATAATAAACTATACTTTCATTACATGTGACAAATACTTATAAATATACTTATTATAAAGTATATACAATAACATAAATACATGCATATATGCACATATTCTCATTAGTAGTATGTGAAAATTATTTTTACTTAATATGGGTATTTATTGTTTTTGTTGTTAAGTGCCATTGAGTTTGTGTCAGAATCATAGCGACCCTACATACAACAGTTGAAACAGCATTGTTAGTGCTTCTCTGCTATTCACAGGATTTTCAATGGCTGTTTGTAGGGAGTGGGTTCCTGCTCTTTCTCTCAAATCTATAGCACCTGGTGTTCCCAAGAGATCTCCCACCCAAGTACTAACTAGGCCTGACCTTGCTTCCAAGATCTGACAAGATCTGATGCCATACTGGTATGACTGCAGGTGGATATTTATTATAAAACATAGAGAGGAAGGACCATAATCCTGAAATTAATGCAAAATAAAAATCATTTAAATAGTTGATAGATGTTTAATTGAAGTTTGAAACCTTGAATCCATTAGCATTCTTTCACTATTTTCATGTCCCAATAAGCCCTGGCAGTCTGTGTTTTATTCCTACGAATTTGCCTATTCTGGATATTTAAATACGTAACATCATAAACTATATGGTCATTTGTGATTCACCTTTTTCACCTTATGTAATGTTTTCAGTGTTCCTGCACCTTGTAGCAAGCACAAATACTTCATTCTTCTTTATGGCTGAATAATATTCCATTATATAGATTTGCCATATTTTGTTGATCCACTCATCATTTGCTGAATATTTGTGTTTTTTCTACATTTTAGCTACTCTAGATGAATCTGCTGTTAACATGCATTCACAGAGTTTGGTGGGGACATATGTTTTCAATTATCTTGGATATGTACCTAGGAGTGCAATTACTGGGACATATAGTAACTCTAATGTTTGAAAAAATGCCAAAATATTTTTCCTAAGTATCACCACCACTTTACCTTTCCATCAGTTTTACATTAGGCTTCCATTTTTCCAATTTTTCCACATTCTTCTCATATTTATTTCTGCATTTCTTTTTTTTTTTTCACTTCACCTATTCTAGTGGGTGGGCTGGGATTTAGCTCAGTTGGTAGAGCATTGTGCTGCAGTCTCTGAGGAACCAAGTTCAATTCCCAGCACCACAAAAATGGGAGAAGGGCCTGGAAATCCACTCCCAAGGCAATCCCAAAACAGTCAGTGACCCTATGAGGGTCACTGTGAGTTGGATACCGACTTGACAGCACCTAACAACAACAACAATTCTACTGGGTACAAACAGTTATTTCATTTATTGTGGATTTGAATTTATTTTCCTAACCGTTAGCAATGGTGAACATCTCATGCACTCATTGACTATTTTAATATCTTTATTAGAGAAATCTCCATCCAGATTTTTTGCCAATTTTAAAAAATATTGGGTTATTACTTGTTGAATTATAGTTTCTTCATATTGCTTTAATTGCTTATCAAATGTATGATCCATAAATAAATTTTCCCCATTCCATAGATTGTTTTTACTTTTTGATGGCATTCTTTGAAGTATAAAAGTTTTTAACTTTAATGAAGCCCAAGTTATCTGGTTTTGCTTCTGTCACTTGTGTTTTGGATGCTTTAAATAGGAAACCATTGCCTAATCCAAAGTCATAGTAATTTATTCCTTTGTTTTCTTCTAAATTTTATAGTTTTAGATCTGAAATTTAGGTCTTTGATCTCCTTTCAGTTAATTGCCATACATAGTATGAGGTGGAGAGTCCAACTTTATTCTTTTGCATGTAGCGATGTAGTTGTTTCAGCTTCATTTGACCTAATGGAGACTATCTTACCTATGTACTTGTCTTGATAATCTTGTAGAAATAAATTCACTACAAATGCATGAGCTTATTAATCTTTCTCTCTTTAGTTCAGTTGTTATATTACCTATTTTCTTGCCTTCCAGTTACCTGATCCTGTGTACTGTTATTCTAGTCTGTTATTAAATACATTTACTGAATTTTCAATTTCAGGTATTAAAATTTGCAGTTCTAGAGTGTCCATTTGATGATGAAAATCTCCATGCTTCTATCTATTTTGCTCATCTCCTTCTTTTTCTTGGACATAATAATCATATTGTTGTTGTTGTTTAGGTGCCATCGAGTCATGCCCGACTCATAGCGACCCTCATAGGGTTTTCAATGGCTGACTGATTCAGGATTGCCTCAGGAGTGGATTGCCATGTCCTTTTCCCATTTTTGCGGTGCTGGGAATCGAACTCAGGACCTCAGAAACTGCAGCACGGTGCTTTACCAACAGAGCTAATCTCAGCCCCTGTAATAATCATATCTACTTAAAAATCCTTACGTGCTAATTTCAATAATTTAACCATTTGTTGTCTGTTTTTTCTCTTCTGTATTGTTTTGTTGTTGTTATTGTTGTCATTTTCTCCTTTTATGTTTGGTAATGTTTTACTCAGTTTTGGAATTGTGTGTGAAAGAACCATAGAGTGAAATATTTTGTCCCAGAGACATGTCCCTTTATGTCTTTTAAACAATGGGCTGAATGGCCGATTACTTCCATCAGAGATTCGGTAAATCTACCTCTGGACCTCCCCCTGTTTGTTGGTCAAGGCTTTCCTGAGTTTTTGATTTAGAGGCTGCTGAGTCTTTGCCTCATTAGTTATGAAATCTTTTAGGAAAATCTCTCTTGCATTTCACTCTTCACAACTGAAAAATATGGCAAATATTTTCAGGAGAAAATGTCCATGGCTTAATGTAGGTTCTTCCCCATGCAGGACTTTGTGTCCTAAACACAGTGATATTGTGCATTACATTCTGTCAAATCCCCAACAGATAATGTTCCAACTACTCACAATCATTGGAAAATGACTGGTAAGTATTGTGAGCTTTGTGACTCTCAAATAATCCATGTGTATTTCTCAAGAAGATTCTGATTTAAGGAAACTAAGTTTGAAAATACTGCACTCCATGTTCCTGACTGTATGTGATAATTTGTGATAGTATGTAATGCTCTGAAATGAACTTTAGTAGAGAAATTAATTTTATTTCACCAGATATCTTCCCAACTTTTTTTTCTCTGGGAGCTCTTTTTTTCGGATGGTATGTATTAATAGTATGCTGAACACATGCTGGGAAAGATTGTTAGAAGATTGATAATATCCTGACTATGCAGATCTATCTATGACTTATATGGTAGTAGATAATGTATATAGGCTTGTTTACCCAATCTTCACCCAATTTAAAGTGATTTACAAGGATATACATAATTCAATATTATAGTGCAAATTAAAATTGAAATTATTGAAGAAAAAAGGGTATTAGGAATGTTAAGCCACAAATGGGGCATAAACTATATGCTAAAATATATAGTGACTTTTTTTTATTGGTGGGTAATAAATTTCACTCAAGACTCTAATACCTAGAATGGAAAAAATTGAGGTGATGCCCTTACAAGATGTTGTTTTATTATTCTTCATTGTTGGCATGCATAATTACTTGTATTTTCACATATTTTAATAGACCCTTCACAACTCCTTAACAAAGAAGAATTTATCAATGTTTCTTTCATGTATTGGGGCATAGAGACTTTTCCAATAATTTGGCCAATAAAAAATTTGAATAGCTTTCAAAGGACATTTGGCTAACACTGACTGCATATAGTGTGCTAGGATTATTACTGTAAAAATCACAAACTAAGCTGGATATGGTGATGCACACTTGTAATTCCAATACTCGGGAGGCAGAGGAAGGAGGATTGTGAATTCTAAGCCTGAACAACATAGTGAAACCCTGTCAAAATTAATTAATTAACTAATTAATTAATTAGAAAGAAAAAATAAAAGCCCACAAACTTACAGCATCTCCAAGGTGGTTATTATATAACCTATATCTTTGAATAAGTAAGTCTCAAACATCCAACTGATTTCATTAAAGCAGAGTAGTTAGTAATCACATCTTTACCCACCACATGATCATTAATGAAATTACTTTCTCCACTAGAGTTACTTATGAAAATGAGCAAGGAACAATTTTTTTCCAAATTGAAGTTGCCAATTAACTGAGCAACAAGTAATATTCTACAGTCAGATTAAATATAGCCCTCTAAGTTTTGGAGTATGAACCAAATTGGAAAATAGCAAACAGGACAGGCATATGATTTTGTTTCTAGCTTGTATTGTCCCAAATACCTCAAAAAAGAAAGGAAAAAATTGGATAGACCATTTAGAATAATTTGGCCATCATCCTTAGCTTCTGCAGATCCTTTGGTCTTACCTTAGCATAAGCTATTTTGGGGCTTTAGTGTTATTGCTGAAGTCTGAGTTCAGCAAAGTCACTTTCTCTCTTTGTTGTAGGAATCTTGTTTAACTATGGAGCAGCAATGGGTAAAAACTCTAAGAAAAGGCACTGGAGTGTCCCAAGTAATCTGCTCAAAGAATGTTGCATCTGAAGTCATTGAACCTCTGACCTATGCTGTCTGGGCAGGTGCCCAAATGAAAATACTAAAATAAAAATTGCAATCCTATTACTACCAAGTCCTAAGCACTTTGCCTTGGTGTTTTTTTTACATGGTAGAATTATATCTGTTCTTGGAAAATGCTTACTTACTTTTATCAGGTTTCTTTTAAGATAAATAATATCTTCCAAAAAACTAAATCTTGATATTCTCACCTAATTCCTTCAATGAGAACATAGGTATATAGCATTTTTGAAGATGTATTTCTTGTGTACGTATGTGTCTTCTGCTTCTGGTTCTTTTTATTTATTTGTGCATAAAGGCAATTTCTTTTTATTTTTATTTTTCAGTATTGGAGGTTGAACCCAGGGCCTTATGCATGCTAGGCAAGTGCTGTGCCACTGAGCTCCCTGTTTTTATTTTTTATTTTGAGACAGGGTCTCACTAAGGTACACAGGCTGCCTCTGGCCTCAAACTGGTGATCTTCCTGCCTCAGCTTCCTGAGTGCTGAGTTTATAGGCATGCACCAGGGTGCATAGCCGTAAAAGTAATTTCTACAAGTCAGTAATTAAGCAAACAAAATTCTAATGCCAAGGAGTAGCTTCCTATGTGGATCTCATTTTAGTAAAAGTAAATAAAGAGTAAAAAAGAAAGAAAAAAGAAAGAAAGAAAGAAAGAGAGAGAGGAAGGAAGAGAAAGAAAGAAAGAGGGAGAAAGGAAAGAAAGAAGAAAGAAAGAAAGAAAGAAAGAAAGAAAGAAAGAAAGAAAGAAAGAAAGAAGGAGAGAAAGAAAGAGAAAGAAAGAAAGAAAGAAAGAAAGAAAGAAAGAAAGGGAGCAAGAAAGCAAAGAAAGAAAGAAAAAAAGAAGAAAGGGTTTGTTGGGAGTGAGATAGCATATTATTTTTAAAGTGTACTCACATAAGAACTAATTTTTTATTGATTTTTTATACATAAATATTCATCAATTATAATTTTACATAGATGCCACCATGAAATGCTATGAGAACACAGTAAGATGGCCTATATTCGTCTAGTAGTCAGGATTACAGACACCTCACCAGAAACAAGCCATGGAGGCCCTCTGATCTCAGACTTCCAACTCCAGAACTATGAGAAAATAAGTTTCTGCTGCTTTAACTACTTAATCTGTGGTATTTTGTGAAGTAGCCAGAGCAGGCTAATACAAACAGTAAGTATGCTACTGATACCTTTTCTCTTTTAACAAACATTTTCGGAAATATTGTCAAGTAAAATGAAGTGAACCTAATTTATGCTTTTTAATGACTATGGATTTACCATAATGTATTCATTCTACCCTATTCATAGTCATTCAGTTTGCTTCCAGTTTTTTCCCTTTAAACTCTAGTAACTCCTAACAATGTTGTGATAATTATCTTTCTACATATTTCGACACACACTGGTGCTTTTATTCCTCAGAATAGATACCCTAGAGATGAATTCCTAGGTCAAAGCACAAATCAGTTGGAATAGGCTAAGCGATAAAACTCAGGCTCTGCCATCTTCAGGGGTTCCTTAGCCCACTGTCCTAGTTAGCTGTAAAAAGAAAAGAACATAGAGGGTCACACTCCAAGTAGGGAAGGTTTGTATGTTCTAGGCCTAGAAGAGACACATACGGACCTGCTCACAGTCATTGGCTGGAATTCAGTCAAGTGAGGCCAGAAAATGCAATCTAACCATATGCCAAGGAAGAAGAGAAAATAGATTTTGGAAAGCAATAGGCATTCTCTATCAATAAGTGTGAATGTGTGTGTGTGTGCGTGCGTGTGTGTGCATGCACACACATGTGTGTTACTACATAATGCAAGTTTGCCTCCCCAGAAGTCTATAGTTCTATATTTCCTCACTAGCTAAAAGCAAGTGCTCTCAGTCTTTTTTACTGTAGGCACTGTGATGATTTTAAAGAGATGTCTCATTTCTTAACTCTACTTTGCCTTTGTTTTTCTGATAAGCAAACTTGAACATCTTTTCAAGTGTTTACTGGCCATTTGGATTCACCTTTCTGTGAATTACTACTTCATAATCTTTGCCCAGTTTCTAGTTGGATTTTTCATTGTCTTCTTATCAATTCATAATAACCTGTGATAGTTACTAACCTCTGGACTGCAAATATCTTCTTTGAATCTAAAATCTTCTTTCACAGTGTTTGTAGTATCTTTTCAGATAAAGATTCTATTTTTAAATAATAAATTAGCCTTTTTTTCTCTTAAGATTTCTGTTATATCACCATGGTTAAAGAATTTCTCCTCCACAAAGATTGTTCATTTAATCTCCTACATTTTTATGTTTAATTTTATTGTACTTCTGAGATTTAAATCTTTAATCTGCCAGGTTATAATGCTAAATTAATAATAAAATTGTGAATATGAGTAGAAAGGTGAATCCATAATAATAAAATTGAGTTAACCCAAAATTTTTCATAGAAAAATGTCAGCCCATAAGAGAGGATCTATTTTTATTTTCTTCCAACTGCATAAGTGTCAACTTCTAAGGTTTTGATATCTCAAAAAAATATGTTAACCAACAATAAAAATTTTCCTGTCATTTTTTTCTCATTGTTCCCTTGGAGTGTGAGAAAACAGGTGTATGGTTTCATCACAAGAAGCCTCTTGAGATTTTTGTGAGGAAATGCACATCTAGAATCACATTGTAAACAAATACCTTTTCCAGGGCTTATCCAGGAACTGATTGAACTCTGCGAAACTCATCACTTGACCTCATAGGAAAAAATGTAACTATAAAAGGTAACTGCAGACTTAAAACTATGCTAAAAGTAATACTAAAAACCTACGCCACTAAGGAGACTACAAGTGTGAACGTCTCACACATGGACATATTTTTTCCCATTATTCTCTTTCAATTCACAAAGTAATTGTGACTGTTCATTTTTTCTTCCATTGTGAAAGACAAATGTCAAGGCTAAAAACCACTTCCAGTCACATGACTCTGGAGCTGTATTTTATTTTCCTTTTATTCTTCTAAAAGCCCTTTACTTGGACTTAGTAGGGCAAGTTGAATGTCTAAGATCTAAAATGTCATAAAGAAATACTCTTCTTTTAAAAAAAATCACATTTCCATGAGCAGAAATATTCAGAACACAAGGAGAGGATAGCACATTTTAAAATACCAGAGTAAACCATGGTATTCTTTCCCCAATCAGCTGTACACAGCTTCTGTTAGATTGTATGCTAACGTAGCCCTCACACACAGAATGTCACTGACATGATAAATTCTAAGAAAAATTTTTAAATGAAGTTTCAGTTTCCTGGCAGACATTGCTAAAGCTATTCCCATTTAGATGTTCTGAGCACAGCCCTGAATTTCATCACTTCTCTAGCTTCAATCACTTCCACAGGCATATCTTTATTTAATCATTTCAGTTTGAAAGGCATATTTGTTGTCCATTTTAAGCACATTTCTTTCATTATCACTTTGTCACCCGAAAATAGTATTTTCTGGAGGGCTCATTTTTATTTAGCAAAAATGACCATAATGCCCTTTAAAAGTTGTGAAACGTTCTTTTGAATATTTCCAAATACCTAGAGCTGAAGACTCAAAGATTTTCAGAATGATTTAACGTCTTCTATTCATGCATCAGACTAAAATATGTAAGAAGAAGAAATAAAATAGTGTGTATGAGAGGGAGGTGATTTCTTAGTTGTAAATTCTATAATTACTAGAACAAACTTTTTGACAGGAACTTTCCTGGACCTATTGTGTCCATCATTGTGGACACATTTTCTAGTCAGGTGAGTGCTTGCTGTCCACCGGAGAGGCTCTTGTGATTTACCAAGTTTCCTACTCCTTTGTGTTGTGTTTTATATTTGGAGAGAAACTTAGTAACTTCTCTCATAGCACATCTATGTAATGACAGTGTTTAATCTTTTGGATCTGGGAAATTCTGAGAACCTGAGAATAACTAAGGCCATTCTCCCATGAGGAATAAACATACAAACATACATTGGCAGTTTGGTGAGGTGCATCTCTAGCTCCAAGAATCCCATTCATGGATTGCACAGTAAATCTCAGCTTCCTCATTGGAGTAATCCATCACTTGGTTGAGGTATTGCCAACAACTTAGTGCTGAAAGCTACACATACTTTTCTTCCTTCCTTTCTTCCTTCCTTTCTTCCTTCCTTTCTTTTGTTCTTCTTTCTTCTTTCTTTTTTCTTTCTTTTTTCTTTCTGTCCTTCTTTCCTTCTCTCTTTCTTTTCATTCTTCTTTCCTTTCCCTCCCTCCCTCTCTCCCTTTCTTTCTTTCTTTCTTTCTTTCTTTCTTTCTTTCTTTCTTCTTTCTTTCTTCTTTAGTACTTAGGAATTTAACACAGGGCCTCATATGTACTTTGGAAATACTCTACCACTGGGCTGCACTTCCAACCCATTTTTAATTTTTATTTTGAGTCAGGATCTCACTAAGTTACACAGGTTGCCTCTGGCATCAAACTCACAATCCTCCTGCCTCCACCTCCCAAGCCACTGGAATTGTTGTTGTTATCATTGTTAGGTGCTATCCAGTGAGTGTCCCACTGATAGAACCCTATGTACAGCAGACAAAACATTCCCCAACACTGCCATGCCCAGGACTTTATCAGTGCTTCACTGCTATTCATAGGGTTTTCAAAAGCCAATGGTTTTCAGATTGTTTTGGGAGTGGGCTGCCAAGTCCTTCTCCTATTTTTGTGGTGTTTGAGATCGAAACCAGGGCCTCAGAGAGCACAGAACAGCACTCTATCAACTGAGCCAAACCCCAGCCCCCTCATTGGGATTAGAGGTGTGCTGATCTCCCAGTTTCTATTGGTAAGAGTTGGATTAGTGCCACTGGGTTTTCTGCTTTAGAGCCTCACAAAGTTTAATTCAAGGCTTTTGTCTGGGTGTAGGTTCTTATCTGAAGCTTGATATAGAGGAGGATCCCCTTCCATGGTTGTTAGTAAAATTCAGGTGCTTACAGAGTCTTGAAGTCCTCAGTTTCTTACCAGCTGTTGGCCAGAGGATTCTCACCAGGTCATTTGACCCTCTACCTGGTCAACTCAGGACATCAAAGCTGGCTTCTTTAATGGCATCAGGAGAAAAAGAATCATGTAGCAACACAAGCTTACAATCTTAAGTAACAATCACGCACATGTTAAGTCTACTTCTTTTGCAGTATTCTGTTGAGTAGAAGCACATTGCAGGGTCTGCCCATCTGGAAGAAAGGGAGAGCATAATAAAAGCGTGTGAACAGCAGGACATAGGGACCCTGGGGGACTTCTCAGAATATGTCTGTGCCACTCATCCGGAAAAGATTGAGCATAAAAACACCTGTACTATCTCACTTACAAAATTATAATAATGGTAAAAGATGAGAATGCATATTATAAGAAATTCTGAAACTGTCATTGAAGGTAAAAGAACTATCCTCATAATTTGCATATCTATGATTCTCTCAGCTGAGAAAGGCTTGTAGAAGTTGTACTGATTGAAAATATTGCTGCCACAGGTACCAGTACAACAGGTCCCTTTATGGAGAAGATCTATGGTGTGAGGTATTATAAGGGAGACCCAGGATCCTGTTCTTAGTGATGTTTCAGACTGAGCCAAAAAATCTAAACCACACATGAAAATAAAGCCTGTTGGACACAAGGCAAGTTCATCTGAAGACTCCTGAGTGCTTTCTCCTAATGCTAAATCTAATCTTGGTTTTATTGTTGTTGTTGTTTTGTTTTGAGATAGGACCCTTACTGTGTTCACTAAGCTGGTCTCAAACTCATGGAATCTTCCTACATCAGCATTCTGAGTAACTGGGACACTAGGCAAATGCCTGGCTTTACATCTAATCTTAACGCAACATAAGAGTTTGAATTCTAACTGTGGCCTCCTAAAATTTATGTTTTAATATATTTGGGTTTATTTCTCAATCTTCTTGCCTTTTTGTTTGCTGATAATATTTTATATTGTTTATATTATCTTTGTTGTTCTATTTTTTAGGTCACTGTACTTCAATGTTTTAAAATTTATCACCTTCTCATGAAAACTTTATTCATCCTAGAAAGTTGAAATGACCATTTTCTCTTTTAGGCCCCCTCCATAACATGATTACACTTCTATTGTAGTCCTAAAAAAAAACACATTGAGGTTTTCATGTTTTTCTCTCTTTTTTTTTTTTTTTTCACATTGGATATTCTTTCAGGCCAGACATGGCAGTTTCTTTTTTATTGACAATGTTAGAATGTAGAAGGGTTTATAAATACTTACAGCATGAATATGTAAATGGGCAAATTAATTTTGCCTTTAATCGTTCATTCTTGCTCTCCTTTGTATTAAAGTCTTCTATTTCATACCTCTTTCTTTAATACTCTTTCATAATAATTGTCAGTTAGAGCTTGCTTGATAGATGCCAGAACTGTTCCAATCACTGTATAAGCGTGTCTCATTTAATACTTACAGGATACCATAAGGTAAGTATTATAATGACCCTTATTTCCAGATGAGAAAACTGAGGCACAGAAATGAAGTAATTTTCCCAAATGGCAGAGAAAGGCATTCAAATAAATGCAGCCTGACTCCACAGGTGTATTCTTAGCCTTTATGATATGATGCTTCCAGAATGTATCTTCTTTAAATTTTTCTTTTACCTTTAATGTTGTATTTTTATTTTTATCACTTTTTCTTTTATAACTTCTTTTCCCCAAACTTTTATCATGAAAAATTTTAAAATATACAAGAGTTGAAAGAACACTCCTTAGATATCTGCATCCCTGCCACATAGCGTCTATATTTAAGTGTTTATTAGACTGGATCCTTCACATTATCTATTCATCTACATATCCATCAATCCATCTTGTGTTATTTCTTTTTGAATTTCAAAATAAGCTATTGTCTCATATAGTTTAAACAATAGTTTTGTTCCTTTTAAAATGTGTTTTCTTTGTCTATACTTTTGTTATTTTAGAATGTGAAGCACTATAGATGTCAACAGATTGATGTCATTGTGTACTGTTTGAATTTTAAAACATGAGTATGCAGGCAGGCATGGTGGTGCTGACTGTAATCCCAGCACATGGGAGCCTGGGCAGGAGGATGATGAGTTCCCAGCTAGCCTAGGCTACACAGTGAGACTCTATCTAAAAAAACTAAGACCTGGGCATCTAGCTGAGTGCTAGAGCACTTGCCTAGCATACTCACAACCCTTGGTTCAATCCTTAATAAAGAAACAATCAATCAATCTATAATTAATAAAATACTGCTATTCTCTCACAGAGAGAATAACTCCATTAACTCCTCTTCTTCTTGTTGTTGTTGTTAGGTGCCTTTGAGTCGGTATCTGACTCATAGCAACCCTCATAGGGTTTTCAATGGCAAACTGTTTCAGGATTGCCTTGGGAGTGGATTGTCAGGTCCTTCTCCCATTTTTGTGGTGCTGAGAATTGAACTTGGGTCCTCAGAGACTGCAGCGCAGCGCTCTACCAACTGAGCTAAATCTCAGCCCCAACTCCTCTTAAAGTAACATTTAAACATTTAAGCTGCACCTTTCCTATGTATATCAACATAAGTTATATAAAAAGCTCATGGTTAAAGAAATTAAAAAGGAAGTCATTGCCCAATGCCATGATCCACCCTTGTAATCCCAGCACAGGAGGATCATGAGTTCAAGGCCAGAGACAGCCTGTGCAACTGAGCAAGACCCTGTCTCAAAATAATAAACAGGCTGGGGTGCAGCTCAGTGGTGGGGTCAGTGGTGAATAACATGCCTAGCAGATGTGAGGCTCTGGGTTCAACCTCTAGAACTGGAGGCCGGCGGAAGAAATCTTTGAGGAGTTTCCTTTAGAAAAGTATTCTCATTGCAACTGAATTTTCACAGCTGCACTTCTAAAAGGATATCAATGTTCATGAGCATCTCTATAAAAGTCACCTGAGGAGCAGCAACAGGTCCAGTTTCAGCCTGTGTTACAATTCTCCACCAGCTTCCTCTGAATCATTAATTACCAATGTGATTCTCTTCCTTCCAGGAATAACTTAAAAATCTCTTTGTTGTTGCTGTTGTCATTGTTAAGTGCTGTTGAGTCGGGTCTGGCTCATAGTGACCCTTGTGGGGTTTTCAATGGTGGATTGTTTCAGGATTGCCTCCAGAGTGGACTGCCACATCCTTCCCCAGTTTTTGCGGTGCTCGGAATCAAAGCAGGTCCTCAGAGCATGCAGAGCTGTGCTCTACCAAGTAAGCTAAACCCCAGCCCAAAAAGCTCTTAGTAATTTTCAAGTTTCTTTAACTTTTGATGGAAATCAAGTCAAAGTAGGACCCCAGACTCTAGGTCTCTCTGTATCCTACTACTGAAGTGAGTGGTGTGCTCTCCCACTCCTCCTTGCTATGATATGTCCACCTGGTCAAAGGGCCAAGGAACTGGAGCTGGCCAATTTTGGACTGGAACCTCCAAAATTGTGAGCCAAAATAAACATTTTCTGTCCATAAGTTAATTGTATAGACTATTTAATTATAGCAACACAAAGCTCATACATCAAGTGATCTGGTATTTCATGAGTAGGATGATAATATTCATTAGAAAATCTAAAAACCCAATTAATGTAGTAATATAGGAATTGGTTCCCCTAGAACCTATGTTGATCAAAGTACTTGGACAATAAATAAAGCACCATTAGAAAATGGAGAATTTAATTGTGAATGAAGTGACTCCTGAGGTCCTCTAGAAGATAATCTATAATTTTTTTTTGAAACTGGCAGACAATAAGACTATCCTGTCCAATGACCTCATTTTACAGATTAAAGACTGACAGTCATACCTCAAGTCAGGTATATAGCAGGACATTCAACCTGGGGTACAGATACCTGACGCTTTTGACTCCTTCATGCTATCACATTTTTTCCCCACATATGTAATTTTCATTTATTATTTCTCATTACTGATCTGGGGATTAGCTCAGTTGAAAGTGTGCTGTTCTGTGCTTTCTGAGGCCCTGAGTTCAATCTCCAGTACTGCAAAAACAGGAGAAGGACATGGCAGCCCATCCCCGAAGCAATCCCCAAACAATTAGGCATTGAAAATCCTAAGAGGGTGGCTAAAGGTCAGAGCAGACTCCATGGAATCTAACAACAGCAACAACAATTCTCATTGCTGTTTCTCTTTGTAGAGGTATTACAAACAGAAGTGAAAGGTTTTGCTTGAGTCATGACTTAGGAATGGGGTTGCAGGGAAGAGTTCTTTATCATAAATAGAGGCTATTTAATACTTCGATAGAAATGTTAATCTTCTTACTTTCAAAATGAGAGAAATCTTTTTCTGAGGCAAAGAGAATAGAGGATTAGATTAGGGATCCAATAACTGTAAAGTGGAATTGGCACAAAATGGGCTAGAAGCAAAAGAGATGTAAATCTGTGCAATTTCTGAATGAAATTTAGCTTTTAAATTTTAAAGCATGAGGCCCCCCGTTAATATTTCTAAGGGAAAAAAGGAACATCAAAGATATATACATACATAAATCTTCACAACAAAGTCTTTATAAGGAAAAAATTGAAATTTATTAAATATCTAATTAAAATATTACATCAAAAAGAAAAAATTAGAATTTTACACCAAAAAGATAAACTACTACACTTACTATATTTTCAGGTTTTTTTTAATGTCATGTATAGAGATGAGGATGGGAGAAGAACGTGGCAATCCACTCCTGAGGCAATCTTGAAACAATCGGCCATTGAAAACCCTATGAGGGTTGCTATGAGTCAGATATGACTGGACAGTACCTAACAACAACCACATAGAGGTAAGTCTCCAGACACAAGTATTCCAAAGTGACTATTTTTTTCCCTATTTTATACTTCCCACATTCTCAGCACATTGCCCTTAAAGCCAGAAAGAAATGTTTTTAATGGTGCTCACTATAAAGTTCATTTTGGATTATTAAACGATAAGATGTTGATGTGTTAAGTTGATAAACATTTATTTCTGAGTGTCTCTTGGGTTCCTCCTTTCTGATATATTAGAAGTAGAATGATGGCTTATCAGGTAGACCCATGCTAGCCTAACTCAATCTTGGACAATCCAATCTTGGACAGGACAATCTCGGCCATCCTGTCATTTAGGCAGTTTTCAGAACTAGCACAAACTATGAAAATGAATTCTCAAATAGCCAAAAAGATTATTGTCTTAAATGAGGAGAGTTTCTTTTTGGCTAAATTGTTCAAGAGAATAATCATTAACATTTTTGAAAACTTCCACCATTTGTTATTCCTGAAGTTAAAATCTATAAACTGGGAACTGGAACTGTATATTTACAAAAAAAAAAAAAAAGGAAGAAAGAAAAGAAAAAACAACACCATTGCACAATAAAGACAAAGTTGCTTTTTGCTCTCAGTTGTTTTTTATGGCATTAGATCTTTAGAGACAAAGCTAACACTAGAAGAAAATTTAAAAACATGGCTTCAAGGAACAGCTCTACTGTCTTATTGATAAACTGATATATTATTATTAAAACCATTTGAATTCAGTCTTCAGATATAATAGTTCTTTCAGAAAAACAGGAAGATGCTTTAAGAATAATGCATTTTGTCCATCATCTACCTTCATCTGTCATTTAAATACTGATTTTTTTTCCAGGAAAAAAAAGGGAAAATTTTACCACTCTCTTCAACATGCTGTCAAGGATGTCTTTATTGTTATTCGAACAGTTGTCTATGCAATTTCCTCCTGTCTGATAGGATAATATATTGACCCTCCTTATTCAGGAGAATAAAGTGGGTTATGGTGGCACTACCCACCTCCTACATAGAGCTTCACTTTCTATCAGGAAAGAGACAAAAGAATCTTTGAGAATCAAAATCACTTCTACTTCATTTCCTCAGTGTTCTTCGCGGGTGGAATTTGGAAACAAACTGAGGCTGAATATTAAATAAGGTCTAAAAATTTATGAAATTCTGAAAAGCAAGCCATTTAGAAGTTGTTCTGCTAAGGAGAAAGACAAAAATATTTCTGAAACTTCAGAGACAAAATGTGTTCAACAGAGATGCCCAGGAAAAGTGGCAGTTCCAATATGCCTCCTCCTTGAATCTTTGGAAGTGAGAAAGAATGTATATGTTCTATGGAATGCTATAAAGATGTGGTTGCTGGGTGCAAGATTTTGTTTTCTTGTGTGTGCATTTGTGCTAAAATGGTTAAAATTATGTCTTGGTTGTTCAATTTAGTTTCTCAGAAAGTTAAGAATTAGAGCTTACACCCACATTCAGTAAGAAAGGTTACAGAATATATGCCAATTTACTCAGATTAGGTCAATCAATTTAATAAGAATGAACTCTAAGACAGTAGTAGAATTAATGCCTAAAGGTAGAGATATAGTTTGTCCAGCTCTGGGGACAAGTTCACCAAGTACAGCATCAATATTTATCAATCTTTAAAATTTAGTAACAATCTTAACGAGGCCATTAAAATCCCTTAGTCATTTTAAATTGACTTTTCGAGTAATTTTTCTTGAAAGTGTGAATATTTTTTTCACTTGTATGAAATTATGCACATAAAATTTAGCAAAATCTCCATGTCCTATACACATACATGTTTCCATGTAAATGTTTCAAGTATTCTACAAAAGTTATTCACTATTATCAGCCACTATTGTAGGCACTGAGTATATATCACCAAAATGATGAACTCTCTTCCCTCCAAAGAGTTCATAGTCTAATTAGCAAAACATTTATAACCCAGTAAATGCAATATCATATTTTAATAAGAATTTTTAAAGTATACACAGCTTGCAAAGGAGATGCAAAAACAAGAATGATAAACTTTACTAAGAAGAAGGAAAATTTAAAAAGATTTCATGAAAGACATTTAAACAGAGAACCATGGCAAAATTATTTTAAAATAATATTGCTCTTCCCTTGAGCCCTGACCTAAAAAAAACTTGAGAATTGGTATTACCATTATCTATTAAAATTGGAGCTCAAAAGTATGAATTAACTTGCTTGAAGTTGCTTAGTGATTAGAAGTAGTGCCAGATTTTGAATTCAAGCTGTCTTGGCTCCAAGACCCAAATTCTTTCTCTGTGTAACATAGTTCATTCCCATCCTCCCTGTGGAACTGATACAATGATGTATTAAGTTGTTTGCTAACCTGTTTTTAAGATCATTGTCATTCATAACATCCCTTACTTTTTTGGACACTTGTTCAATTTTGATCTAAGGCACTATACAATCTTAGAATGGAGGGAATATTTGAAGCCACCTATTTAGCTCAATTGGTAGAGCACTGCGCTGCAGTCTCTGAGGTCCCGAGTTCAATTCCCAGCACCGCAAAAATGGGAGAAGGGCCTGGCAATCCACTCCCAATGCGATCCCGAAACCGTCAGCCATTGAAAACCCTATGAGAGTCGCTATGAGTCGGATACCGACTCGACGGCACCTAACAACAACAACAACAACAATTCAACATCCAACAGAAAACAAAGGAAATGGTCCCAGAGAAAGCTGGTTGATTATTGAGTATCTCTAGAATGCTTATGTCTGGGGACTTTTGTGTGTTTCTGAGCCACCCTTTCTCAGAGTGCTCATAATGTCCAGTGCCTATGTTCAGTGGATAGTTAATCTGAAGGAAAGAACTGGCACTTTTTTTTGGGGGGGGTTCAAAAAACATGCTGAGTATGTGGGGATATGAAGTTTAGAGGACAGGAAATAAAAGGCAATGACAAAAGAAATAACTATTCAACATAAGAGGTGCAAAGGAAGTTGGGTCTGAAGGAATGAGAGGAAAACCAAAAAACAGCATCCACACTGGATCCCCACATCATCCAGGTCAGAGGGCATTCTTAGAAGCATAACTGGTGTTTTAAGTTAACTGTGTGGCTGCAAGTTGAATATTCTTTGTCTCTTCAACTTTCAGGAAAACCTGTCCATATGCCCATCAATGTCTTCTAGAATGGAAATGAAAGAAAAGAAATCACATGCCATTTCTGGATTTATTTTGATAAAAAAAATATGGGCTTAGCAAGAAGAGACTATATTAGAAAGAATATGACAAGGGGGTGGGGTAGGGACTTATTACGTTTAGATCTGAGGTATCCACCAAAGAATCATGTGTTGAAAGCTTGATTTTCAATGTAGCAGTGTTCAGAGGTGGGACTTTTAGAAGGTGAATGAATCATGGGGGCGCTGACTTTACCAGGGGATGAGTCCATTGATGCTTTCACAATTTGATGGGATATTGGTAGTGATGGAAATGACCTAGTTGAAGAGAATGGGTCCTTGGGAATGTGCGCTTGGGTCTATATTTAGTCAATGGGCCTCTCCTCCTCTCTCCTTCTCTCTTCCTGGCTGCCATAAAGTGAGCAGATTTCCTCTCCAGTGCCCTCCCGGCCATGATGTCCTGCCATGATGGGCCCAGAAACAACAAAACTAAGTGACCATGAACTGAGACCTCTTAAACTGTGAGCCAAAGCAAACTTTTCTACCTTTAAGTTGTTTTTCTCAGGCACTTTGTCACAGTGACAGAGAGCTAATCCATGACTATTGCAGTACAGCAAGGAGGATTATATAATAGGGAGATCTCTGACTACCAAATCTGTAAGAGTCACTGGGAGTGGGCAAAACGGGCTTTTCATTTATAGGAAAGAATAGACGGGGCTGGAAAGAACCAGGGACATGGAAATGTGTTGAAAGGGTAATGTGTTATTCAGCTAAAGTTGTGACAAAATATTTGAGATAATCAATTTTTAAGAAGGAAGGATTTATTTTGTCTCTTGGTTTCAGAGGTGTCAGTCTGTGGTTGCTCAGTCTTGTAGTTTTTGGCCTCTGTTGAAGCAGAACATCATGGCAGGGAGAATGTGGTGGAGCAAAGCTGCTCACTTCTTGGTGGCCAGGAAGCAGACAGAGAAAGACAAGAAAGGGCCAGGTCCTAATACCCCCTTCAAGAAATGCCCACAAGAACCTATCTTCCTCCACTAGATAGTACTTCTTAAAGGTTCCACCACCTCCAAAAAGCATCACAGGCTGGTAACCAAGCCTTTAACATATGACCCTTTGGGAGATATTCCATATCCAAACTATAGCAAGTTGGCTGATGGGATGGTGTGCCAAGGCATGCTTGTACCCAAGGCTAGGTTGTGCTTAAAAGGTGCTGTCTGCCCTCTCAAATTGAGGGTGGGTCAATGTTCAGGAACCCCATGGAGGAGTGAAGCTTAACCAAAGTTAGATTAACAAGCATTTTATTTGGATTGATCTGAGAGCACAAGCAGTTCACTTAACCATGCATAAAACAAACTGGGGATTTGGATGGCCTTGGGCCAGCCATGTCATAGGTAAACAGTGGGGCATCTTAAGAGATATTTATTTATTTATTTATTCATTCATTCATTTATTTATTTTTGAGGTATTGGGGCCTTGAACCTAGGGCCTCACACATATATTGTAAGTGCTCTACCACTGACTGATACCCCTCAGTCCTTTCTTTATTTTTTATTTTGAGACAGGGTCTAAGTTGCTCAGGCTGCCTCTGGCCTTGAACCTGTGATGGTCCCACCTCTGCATCCTGAGTCACTGTGATGGCATGCATGTGCCACCACACCCAGCTTGAGAAGAATGGTCCTTTGCAGGAAGCCCTTTTCCACAACATAAAGGATGGGGGATTTTACTTTTTTCTTTTCTAGGAACAGAGAGATCAGGTAAAATGAAACATTGTCAACTTGGAACAGAAAGAAGGAAATAGCTTTGAGAAGGGACATGGGGCTCAGATAAGGGACCAGTGGAAGGAAGAATTTAAAATGACCAAGCTGTTACCTGAAGCTTCTGAAATGCATAGAAATCTTGTGCAAACTCCCTGGGTTAGACTATAATGACCCATTTTCCACCACTGTAATAATTACAATACTTGTGTGCTCCCATGCCTAGCCCAGCATGAGATGATATGTCCTGGGAGCTGCTATTCCTGCACTGCTGTGTGGACAGTACAACTGGCACCTGAGAACTTAGGTGGAATCATCAGCGTAGGAGGAAATAGAGAAGAAATTCACCACTCCCTCCCCACCCCACCCCCAGTAAATAAGCCATGAATAGACTAAGATTCAAACACTTAAGAATCTAAATGTGGGGTTTACAGTGATGATAGCTAGGCACTGGGAGAAAGATGTGGCAGTCTACTCCCGAAATAATCCTGAAACAACCAGCCATTGAAAACTCTCTGAGGTTCGCTATGAGTCAGACCCAACTCAACAGCAACTAAAAACAACAACATAGCTAGTCACAGCTTATTTTTTCTAAAATTATTGCTTGGTAGGATGACAGACGGCTCATTCATGTTGTTGCTGATATTCTTTCAATTAATTTCTTTTTTACTTTCAAAGTACTGAATAAAAGGATTTCTAATAAAAATCTTTCAATTTTTGATGCCAAACAATTTATATCAGCATGCTTGAGAATTCCCCACCCTTGACTGAGCTGATATATCAGGTATGTGGGCTGGGGATGTCCGCAATTTCATAAGGCCAGGCCACCCACTCTTAGACACTTAGGTACCTGCTTAGGGGATGAGAAAGCAGAGCCTCATGGTGTTATTGCTGGAAGTGTGCCCTCCAGAGGGAATCATACTCTGAATGGGGATATGTTTTGCAGCATTCAGGGGTTTACCAGATGACATTGGTATAGTTTAGCCTGAGGTATAGTTGGAGCCAGACCCCCAGTCCTATCTTCTTTTTTAAACTTCCCACATATTTCGGTCTCCCACATGTCTGCCAACTTGTCATGCTGTGGGGGCTTACCTATTGCTGTGATGCTGAGAGCTATGCCACTGGTATTTCAGACACCAGCAGCAGGCCACCCATGGTGGACAGGTTTCAGCTGAGCCTCCAGACCAAGACAGACAAGGGAGAAGGGCCAGGCAGCCCACTCACAAAACTCTTTGAATAGCAGAGAAGAACTGTCAAACATAGTGCCAGAAAGTGAGCCCCACCCCCCAGGCTGGAAGGCATTAAAAAAATGCCTGTAGAAGAGTTATCTCCTCAAAGTAGAGTCAACCTCAAAGACACAAATAGAGTAAAGCCCCTGGGATCGCCATTTGGTGATGTGGCATGCCTCAAAATGAGAAGAAACATAGTGGCAGCAACATTAGGTTCAAACATGAAAAGATTGCATGCATGGCACAGTGTTGGGTAGTGTTTTGTCCTGCTGTACTTACGGCCACTATGAGTCCAATTCAACTGATGGCACCACACAACATTGTATTGTGGAGGCCCCCATATCCAGTTTTCCTTCTGTTTGGGAGGGCAGAGCAAGCTTAAAGTGATATTCTACTTGAATAGGATATTCTACCTGAATAGGAACCTGTAGCCATACCACTGTGGTATCCGATCCCATCAGATCTTGGAAGCAAAGCAGGGTTGGACCCAGTTAGCACTTGGGTGGTAGACCACCTGGGAACACCAGGTGCTGTAGGCTTGGGAGAAGGACCCGACATCCCACTCCCCCAAAACAATCAGCCATTGAAAACCCTATGAATAACAGAGAAGCAGGACAATAGTGTTTGTTCATATATAGGGTCACTATGAGTGGAACACCAACAAATAAATCAAGGGACGAATTTATATATTCAGAGAAACCAGAAGGGCAGAAGAGAAGGTAGAAAAGTACAAGAATTGAGGAAAGGAGAGGACAAAAATGCCAATGGCCTCTTGCCTTTTACTGAAGCTTGTTATAGGGACAGTTCATGAGCTAAAGACCTTGGTAAAGGTCAAAGAAAGAGAAACTGAAAGTGGACTGGAGAGGCTGGAAAGTCCTGTTAGAAGGAAGAGAAGGGAGTGCCCACCCAGGGCCAGCCTCTTCAGGATGGGGTGCAGCATGAGTCCCCCCTGCTGGGGACCACTTTCTAGGAGGAAGAGAAAACCCTGAAATCCCATCCCTTGACTGCCCGAATGGGAGCCACAGCAAGGGCCAGGAGAGCTCACTGACACCTGGTCATGATCAAGTCTATTGCCCATATCTAGACACAGATATGGACACTGAAGAAAGGAATGAAGTAGAAATTGTTCTTAGTTCTCGATTTCTATCTTTTGCCTGGTGTCTATGTTTTTGTTAGTGCATGAAATATCTTTTCAAGTAATAATATAAACATTTCGACTGCATTGGCTGGTAATAAATCATTCAAAAGTAAGTCTTTGTAGATTTTTCCCATCTTTTTCCCTTTTTTTCTTTATTTTCTTTCTATTAAGTAAATGGAACAAGTGATTTATATTTAGGTCTTACTTCAAAATACTTTATGAAATAAACCTTATAAAATAAGTGACTTATTTTAAGAACTATGCCCAAACAGATTTCTTTTATTACTAATTAAGAACATTATCAAGGATTCCTGGTTCTCCACAGCCATTACATACTATATACAACATTGTGATGCACTGACTTGTGCCCCTAAAATGCATATGAATTTATATAGAGATAAAGACTTTCAGAGTAATTAGGGTTGAATGAATTTAAAAGAGTGGGGTCCTAATCCAATGGGATTGGTCGCCTTGAGAAAGGAGGGAGAATGATGCCACAAAGCTCTCTCACTCTCTGTTTGTACCAAGGAATGATCAGATCTGTATAGCTTCAAGAACAGAACCCTCTCCAGAATCCAAGTTTGTTGGCACCTTGACCATGAACTTCTAGGCTTTAGACTGTGACAAAATAAATTCCTGTAGATGAATCCACTCAGCATGTGGTATTTTGTTAGAGTAGCCTGTGCAGGCTAATCCAGTCAGAATTTAGCTATTTCCCAGAGTCTAGCAGCAACTCAAAAAACATTAGCAATAATAATAAGTGCTAATAAGATACTATGAATTATGCAAATGCTTTAAATGATTTTTCAAGGATATTACCAATCTGGTTCTGACTTTTCTCCTTAGCCTGGTTTCCTGACAATTTCTTCCCCACTCTATTTACTGTAGGTCCACTACTCTGAAAATGGCATACACTGTAGAATCCAGTAAGTTTGTTCACCTGTTTCTTCTTAGGGAAATACTATGCCTTCATTCTCTTCTCAACAAACTCAAACTTACTTTTGGGGCCCAACTCGAGTTTCACTTTCCAGAAAAATTTCCTTTACCTTTCTAGCCATAATAAATAAACCCTTTCCATTTGCTACCACAGTATTTTTATGTATATTTAAAATGGCATTTTACCAGTATTCAGTAATCACAAATTACAGGCTCTCTTGGGAGGGGCAATTATGGAAATGTGTGAAGCAGCTGGGTGTCACTGGGAGTGGTAGATATTGGTATCCATTGGAGACCCAATGTGGAGACATTGTCATTTGTTTTAAAGCCAAAACAATGTGCTGACCAAAGAAATCTCCAGAGAGATTCACACATTAGGCTGCCTATTCACATCCTCAGCTCTCTACTTCCCTCTTTATGCTAGACTAGGAACTTCTGAAAGCAGACATTTAGTCCTCTCTTCATTGTTGCTCCCAATGCCAGGAAGCATCATTACTGAATAAATGAATGATTGACACAATATAGGCTTCTTCCTTATCAAAATAAAAATAATTGTGAAATTCACATCTAAACAAACCAGCTATAACCATATACTATAGTTCAGGTAAATGTCCCCCAAAGACCCTTTCTGTGAAATTCTCCTTCTCCAGGCTGTGGTGGAACTTTTAGAAAGCAGGGCCTAGTGAGAGGAAGTTAGGTCATGTGTTCCCTTGAGGAGGATATTGGGATCCTGACCCATCCTCATTTTCTTGCTCTTTGCTTTCTGACCACCATGAAGTGCACAGGTTGTTCCACCATGTGCTACATGATGTATTGGTCACCACAGGCCCAAATCAACACGGCCAATTGATTATGGACTTGAACCTCTGAAACCATGAGCTAGACTGTAGGGATGAATTTTGGGGCAAGAAGATATAAAAAAAGTGGCTTGAGGCTTATTTAGCCACAATAGAAAATTAAAACTCAAAACGTACTCTAGGCTCGAGCCCATGCAAGAGCGGGGCGTGTCCTAGTTTCAGTCCCCCATCTCTGATAGGCTGTGCCCTATCACCCCATTGGCCAGTAAAGGAAGGCCTCTGCTTGGGTATTGTGTGCTTCCTCCCCACCAATCAAAACAATGTAATGAAGTTTCACCTATTTGCATCTAGCTCACAATTGCTACATTCAAAAGTAGACCTAAGTTCTGATTGGTCCCACAAGTACATATAAGGACAGATCGCTTTCTGTTGGAGAGTATTTGTCTTTGGAGCCTTTACCTTTGAAACACTCACCTTTCCACCAAGACATCAACAGAGACTAAAAGAGCTGAAGAGAGACCGAGGAGAAGACACTGAGGATAGCCCCCTCAGAGAACACAGGGAAGACGGGGACAATAACCAGACCAGCGACAGAGGTCAACCTGAGCAGACCATCTCTGCAGAGAGCTGCAGATAGAGCTGTTACACCCAGAGCTGTCACACTTGGGTACCCTCAGAGCTGTATAGCACAACATAAGAGCTGTGTATACTTAAATAAGAGCTGCACTTTTCAGTGCGGCACAATAAAAGAGCTGTTTGACCAGAGACCTCCCGAAGTGTCTCTCACTCAGTCAACTGAGCTAAATCCCAGCTCCCAGAGTTAAATAGTCAGTATAAAAACTACTACACAAACCAACTTAATTTGGAAAAGTTAATTTAGAAGAAAATTTTTTTGAGAATAGTAATTGGAGTTCTTCAATGTACCTACTAGAGTAGCTCGGGAAAGAGGTGACCCAGATATGCAGAATTGTCTGTGCTTCCTTCTATAGCCTGAGAAGATATGAGTTTATATGTTTTGCTTATGGGGAAAGGAAAATAGAAAGAAGGGAAAGGTATCTTCAAGCCAGTGAGAGAGAGAGAGAGAGAGAGAGAGAGAGAGAGAGAGAGAGACTGAAAGAAACCTCATCTCTGACATCTAAATTTGGACTTTCCACTTCCAGACCTATAAGACAATCAATTTATGCCATTTACACTACACAGTCTGTGGAATGTTGTTATTGTAGGCTTTGTAGCAGACATGGTTATGGCTTAGCTCAGTTGGTAGAGTGCTGCTCTACACTCTTTGAGGCCCTGGATTCCATCTCTAGCACAAAAAAAAAAAAAAAAAAAAGGACCTAGCATCCCACTCCCAAAACAATCAGCCATTGAAAACCTATGAATAGCAGAGAAACACTGACATAGTGCCAAACATGGCACAGACCCTACAGCACCTAACAATACAGTGTAAGACCAATACAGCACCTACTGCAGTCAGTGAAAAATGCTGAAAAAGCTCATTGATTTACCAAATTGGCCCTAAGAACTAGAAGAATAACTTCAGTCTGGATAATTTCAGTGCTTTTGAGAGAGAGAGAGCACTGGCCTTCTTCATTTTAGCATCGTTTCTATTTTTGACAAGAGAGACATATATTTGTAAATGATTCTATGAGAAAAAAAGTTTACCCTTTTGGAGTCAGAATATAATCTGGTTCAACCAGCAAACAAAGATAGGAAGCTTATTGAATGGTTGTGGACAAAGAGTAACCCCAAATGTCCTTGGTAGACTATGGCATTCTTTCTGCAGCTCCCTGTCAGACATCTCTGAGCATTTGCCTCTTAATTGACTGGGTACTTGACTTTTTGCAGTTTCCATCCCTGAGTCTCAATATTAGACTCTGCAGTAACAGAAGACAGGTCACACCACCTTTTCTGTGACACTGCTAGCACCTCCTGTCTTGATTCCCCAGACCTTTTCCCCAGGCTACTTTTCCTTCCTTCCATCTCCTGTTCCTCAATTGTCATGTTTCCTAGAATCCTTTCTCTAGATGCCCCTTGTTTAGTTACTTCTTTCATGTGTAGAACATAAAACTGAAGCTTTCCCCAGATTGTTGCTATGATGCCCCTATCCAAAGAATTCTCAAATGACTTTTAATTAGTATGCTAAAAAACACCATAGAAATATCAATCATCTGCTGTATTCAACTCATACATGCTGCTTTTATGTTGTTTTAGAGAACAGAACAAACATAAATTTGACATTTTAACTTATTTCCATTTTATGTTATCTTATTGTTTGAGACACTCCATGTGTCTGTCAGCTTGCTTTGCTGTGGGGGCTTGTGTGTTGCTGTGAAAGCTATACTACCAGTATTACAGTTACCAGCAGGGTCACCCATGGTGGACAAGTTTCAGCTGAGCTTCCAGGCTAAGACAAACTGGGGAGAAGGACCTGGCAGTCCACTCCTAACACAACTATCCATTGAAACCCTATGAACAGCAGAAAAGTACAGTCAAATGAGTCTCTCAGGCTGGAAGTCATTTGCAAAAAGATTGAAGAAGAGTTGTCTCCTCAAAGTAGAGTGGACCTTAATGATGGAAATGGAGTGAAGCTCTTATGACCTCCTTTAGCTAATGTGGCACAACTCAAAATGGGGAGAAACATAGTGGCTGCAACATTGGGCACAAACATAGAAAGATCATGTGCATGGCACAATGTTGAGTATGGTTTCATTCTGTTGCACTTGGGTCACTATCAGTCGGATCCAACTCAACGGCACACAAGAACAACAAATTATTTGTGATAGCCTCTCACTATGTTGCCCAGCCTGGCCTAAACATCTGGATTTAAATGGTCCCCTACCTCCCACAGGTATGTACTACCACACCCAGTTGAGCATCTTCATTTTCACTTAGTAATTTTTGTGTATGGGTGTGGTGCTAAGAGTCGAACCAATGATTTCACACATGCTAGCCAAGCACTCTACCTACCACCGAGCCACATCCCCAGCCCAGCATTTTTATATTTTAACTTCTTTCAAAGATATCTTTTTTCTTTTGTTTTGCTTTCATCTTTTTTTCAACTCTTAAATCCTGATTATCTCAAATATCATTTATATATAACTAATGCATTTTTGTTATTACCTTATGTTTTTAGGCTTTGATAATATAACCTCAAAACTAAGTTTGTGGAGTACAAATCAGATTATTTGTATATCAGAGTGATTGTGTTGTAGTCCCAAAGCCATTGAAGAAGTTTTAGTTCAAAAAAAAAGTAACTGTTCATTGCCAAAATGTTACAAAAACAAGTTAAAATGTCTCAGGTATCATCAGCTTTTTAAAACTCATTGCAACCAAAGGTTGCAATTAATAAAACATTTAGCAATAATTTCTTTCCCAATATTATCTGTTATTAGAAACTAAACTACCATCTTATCAAGGAAGTCTTCCTAAAGTACTCCAAGTTACTACACAACCTATTGCTAAATAATTGCTTAATAAATATTAAATCTATTAATATTGTGAAAGAACAACTTTTTAGATTTATTCCTTTTCCCAATTGTGCATTTATTTTTATCTTTCCCTGGTTTATGTCCTTAGCTCCATTATTTCTTTCTTTTAAGTTCCTTCAGTCTATGCTATTCTTGTTTACTTCTTGAGATGAAATGTTACATCATTTTCTCCTTTTTTCTTTCAAAAGTTTTGTATTTAAGACTATATACTTTCCCTAAGTACTGCTTTGTTGCTGTCCACAAGTTTTGATAGGTTTTATCTTGATTTTCATTTAATGCAACTTTTCTAATTTCTTTTTATTTCTTATTGATTTAATATAGTATTTCAATTCTGTGCAGGTGGAGTTTTTCTAATTATATGTTACTTGTTTATTTGTAGTTCATGCCCACTATTGTCAGAATATGGATTATAAGTGATTTCTTTATAGTAGATGTTCCATGGGCATTTGAAAGGAATTGTAATTTCATCATGTATACATGCATGTGCATGTTGAGGAGATGTGTATTAATTTTCTTCTAGTTGTTCTAACATCTATTGAATGAACTGTGCTAAACCTTTTGCCATACTCATGGATTTGTGTTTCTCTCTGTTGATTTTTGTTTGTTTCACATCATTCAAAGTTGTAAAGTATTCAGTCATGCCCCACATAGTGTTTCAGTTAACAATGGACCCGATCTGTACTGGTGATCTCAAGATAATATCATTTAGTAACATTGTTGGTGCCTTAGTTTGCATTAGTATATGGGCAAAATGAAATCATTGACTAAAGCCATTTCTCTCAGAATGTATCCTCATCATTAAGTGATGCATGATAGTATATAGATCTTTAAAATTCTTATGTGTTCCTATGGGATCAATTCTTTTATCATTATGAAGTATATTTATCTTTTGTAATGTTTCTTTTCTGAAACTCTCCTTTTTTCCTGGTATTACCATAATTTTGTATAGCTTTCTTTTCATTAGTGTTTGCTTGATACATCTTCATCCACTCATTTACTTTTAACCATTTCAGCAGTTTTAAAAAATTATTATTCAGTCGAATGATCTAAAGTTTTCTTTGAAAAAGTTTTTGTTATTTCTTTTTTTGCTTCTGTGGAAAAGTTATTTTTACATATTTTTACCATTTTATTTTCAATGACTCTAGAGTTCAGAGCATGTACCACTGACTTCTTGGTACTGCTAATTTAGAATTGTTAAACCCCTTTTATATCGGGATTTAGCTCAGTTGGTAGAGCACTGCGCTGCAGTCTTTGAGGTCCCGAGTTCAATTCCCAGCACCGCAAAAATGGGAGAAGGGCCTGGCAACCCACTCCCAAGACAATCCTGGAACAGTTAGCCATTGAAAACCCTATGAGGGTTGCTATGAGTCGGATACCAACTCCATGGCACCTAACAACAACAACAACAAACAAACCCCTTTTATATTCTCTTTTTCCATTATTATTGCCAGGTATTTACTTCTACGTTTATTTAAACCTTGACAAGGCATTGCGTACAAATGCAACTCATTTACATTAATACACATATATTACACAAAATACACATATATTACCATTTCCAAAGTGCTTCATTTTATCTGCAGTTCCATTGTTTCCATGTAGAATCAATCCTGTTATCTGAGGATAGCCATTAAATAATTTTGTAGTCAGATTTGCTGGTGGTGATTCCTGGAAGGTTTGTTTACCTGAAATATCCTTATTTCGCCTTCATTGTAGTAGGATAGTGTTTTTTTGTTTGGTTTTATTTACTGACACAAGATCTCCCTCCTTATGTTGCCTAGCAGTTTTGAACTCCTAGGCTCAAGTGATTCTTTCTCAGCTTCCATAGTAGCCAGAATTATAGATGTGTGCCACTGCACCTGGCTGCAGGATAGTTTTTGTCATCTCTAGAGAATTAGCAAAGCTTTTCTGCAGCACTATAAAAATGTGATTTCAATTTTTTTCTGGATTCAATTGTTTCTGTTGAAAAGTCAGTTGTTGATCTCATTGTCACTTTAAAAAAACTATGTAGTCCTTTCCCTGGCTGCTTTAAAAAAAAGCTGTCTTTCGTTTTCAGGTTGTTTCATTATATTTATATGTGTGGCTTTAATTTTACTTATTCTGCTTATATTACTTGAGCTTCTTAAAGTTGTGGAATATCTTTGATGAGTTTTTTTAAAACTCTCAACATGTACTTCTTTAAATACTTCTTTTTGATAAATCTGTATATTTTAAAATTAAACTATTTTACTTTTCACTAATTCTGCAGTTTTCTGTGTCAATTTATCTATAGATTTTTGCCTTTTTATTTTGATTATTTTCACCAGTTATGATAAAGTCCTTGTTTGCTAACATTAATATTAATATCATTTGTGAATCTGTTTCTCTACTGCTTATTTTCCCCTTTTTAGTCTTCTTTCTTATTTTTTGCCTTTTCATGTATTTGACTATTTATTTTTCCTAAACATTTTATCTAAAAGGACTACAAGGGGCCCATATGATTTATTCTTCCAACAAAGCAAAGAAGTTTTCCTCTGCACATTCTTAAAAGCATGTGCTAGACTTGAGCAAAGAGCTGATAATTTCAGTCTTAAGGATTCATCTGAGTTGTGGCTGACTGGTAGTTTTGTAAGTCTCAGGTTACCCTATTTTGCCTCGGGGCATGACTTTTCCAAGCTTTGTTTGTGGTCATGATATCTTTGTCTCTTTACCAATGAAACACTACAGGGAATTCAGGTCTTCCATTCCAAGGTGTCCAGCCCAACTCTCCAGTATCCTACCTTTTGAAGATAAAACCTGGCAAATATGAAATGGGAGACTAGCTCTGTGCTTCCAGTGGTCTCATATCTCTGATTCCTCTTTGTTTTCTAAGTGCTAAATGACAGCAGGAGATTTCAATCTTTCTTTTAGAAGCAATGTCATAAATCTCCAGCAGACCACATAGCCCTAAGCTCATCAAATATGCCATTAGTAAAAACTGTCTTGTTTTTGAGGTAGCTCCCATTTATCACTTTAGATCTCACAACTATTTTTCTGGTTTCCTTCCCTCTAGCAGTTGCCAAATATTTTATGGTCATAGTCAAAATTGGGTTTGTTTCCTCACTGAATGCAAATGGCAGTGATAATCAGCTTTACTTGGATGGGCTCTTGTTTTTCTGACATAGTGGTCCCTTTATCTCTCATTTCTTCCTAAGTTTTCTGTTTGTTGTTAGGTATTGATTCCCATCTAACTCATAGGAACCTTCATATGGTTTTCAATGACTGATTGTTCCCATATTACTTTGGGAGTAGATTGCCATGTCCTTCTCCTCTTTTTGTGGTGCCAGGGATCGAACCTGGGTCCTCAGACAGTACAGAGCAGCACTCTACCAACTGAGCTAAGCTTTGAAAGATAAAAACTTTGACCATTGGGTATGGTATTGCATGACTGTAATCCCAACACTTAGGAATGGATATAGTTGGAATGCAAGCTTAAGGCCAGACTGGGCTACATATTGAGACCCCGTTTTTATTTTTTTTTTTAATTTTAATACAAATTTTCTAACTTTCCAGCTTTTTCTAGTTCTAGTGGGGGCTTGGCCATTCACCACCTACTAGATACTGTTTGGAAGCAGAAGCTTCAGCAAATAGTAAAATAATTCTCATTTTCATTTGAAATCTCATATTACTTAGTAATTCCAGTTTATTAATAATATTCCTGTATTGATTTGTTGCTTAATATATGTTGATCATATTTCCTTGCAAATTACAAACTTAGAGGGAAGGAGTGTTTTGTATCTTATACAGATTTGTCATAATACTGAACATAGCATAATTAAAAGCCAATTTGAAACATCTGATAGTTGAAAAATCTAGGCTATGGGACATGATAAATATTCATCATAATCACAATTCTTCCAGCTTTATCCTTGTAAATCCTTGTCTAATCCATATATCCAGTTATCTATTCATATGTATACCATCTCTTTCTGACCCCCTGCAAATTGTCTTTATAAAACTCTGCTCGAAATCTGATAGAGTAAGCATTCGAGAAACACATCTACAGCTTTTTAAAATCTGCTTACAAAAAAATGTGGCTCTTTGCATTGTTTCTTATCCCTTAAGTGTGAAATCCATCTGAGAATTTAGGGTAATGAAAGTTTTATTTCTCATGATAAACTTGCATGCTTCTTTCAATTAAGCAGTAAGAATCCTTTAAGCCATGAAACTATCTTCCTTGCCCTGTTATGAAAACAAGAGCTTTTTGTTTAGTGATTGTTTTCCTCCTCAGTCAATACAAACCCACACACACATATAAACGTGTATATGTGTGCATGTGAGTATGCACATACCTACATACACACTGCATGCAGCTGTAGCACTGTGGCAACCAATTCTGTCACATCTTGGAAGCAAAGCAGGGTCAGACCTGGTTAGTAATTGGATGGGAGACTGCCTGGGAACATCAGGTACTGTAGGCATGGGAGAAGGTCCCAGCAAGCCACTCCCAAAAATTAATCCATCACTGAAAACCCTATGAATAGCAGAGAAGCACTGATAATAGTGTTTCGCCTGTTGTACAAAGTGTCGCAGAGAAGCACTGATAATAGTGTTTCGCCTGTTGTACAAAGTGTCGCTATGAGTTGGACATGAACTTGATGGGCACCTAACAACATATACACAAATCTATGTGTATGCATATATGTGTATGTACATACTGACATATATGTACATACCCACACATATACACCCATATACATGCACATACATGTGTTTATATAGTGTGTTGGTGTATATGTGATTCTTTCTAAAAGTTTTTACTCTTTAATCTATGTCTCTTTATTTGCTATATACTAATCATGCTGACATTATTGTACTTTTGTATTTTTTAAAGTCATACAAAATTTTGAGAATGGGCAAAACAGCATAAGACTAATTATGATGACTTAAGGTGCCAATATCTACAGCCATACTGCCCTTGCCTCTGATGCCATCTGACATTGGAAGCTAAGCATGGTTGGGTCTCATTTGTCCTTGGATAAGAGACTGCCTGAGAATACTGGGTGCTGTAGAATTGAGAGAAGGACCTGGCAACCCACTCCCCAAACAATCCTCCATTGAAAATCCTATGAATAGCAGAGAAGCACTGACAATAGTGCCGGGCATGGTATAGTGTTGAGTAGTGTTTCATTCTGTTGTACATAGGGTTGCTATGTGTTGAACTTGACTCAAGAGCACCTAGCAAAAACAAGGTGCCAGTATTTCATGAAGTTTGGCAAGAGTTAGGATTTTTATTGTCAGACAGACCAAGTTAGCATCATTCATTTAATATTGGACACATATTGAATCATTAAGACAAAGGCAAGACAAACCACACAACCTCCTTAGGTTCTTTTTCCTCACTACTCATTTTCAGTGATTTGCATTTTGATTTATAAAAATACTGATGTTATCTTTTCATGGTATAAGCTCAGCTTTTGTGTGTTTAAAATTTACCTGAAAAGTGTAAAGATTTCAAACTTTTCCGAAGTTTGTGATATAAAGTGGAGAATCTTGAAGTGTCTGAAAAATTAAGTGAACTTTTAAAGTTTTTACTATGACAATAGGAAACAAGGAAAAAATCAGACAATTTAATAAAAGTTTAAGATGTAGTTAATATAACAGACTATAATATCAAAGCTTACATATCTGTGGAGTCAGGGGGTTAGGAGGAAATTGATAACTCTTTAATGAGGACAATTTAAAAAATTCTTTTCAAAATGTGTAGTTAGTATTTGAGCCAAAATGCTCTACCACCAATTTCACTTCACTTTCCAGATGTTAAAGAACCTGTGCCCATAAAAATGCAGATTGTTAATTTCCATTCCCATATGCTAACCCAGCAGAAAACTATGTTCCTTGAAGGATCATTTCCAAATAAAAATAATAATTTGTGTTAATTATTTAGAGTCTTTTAGTAAAGATTGCAGTTCTGCAGAAATTTGATGTTATGTAACCATAGTTTGAAAACTTGCACAGTGGTCACCTGTAGGTCTGAAACACAAGGCAAAAACGAATGCTTATTGTGAACCAATATAGGGCAAGTCGAACAAGTCAGCCTTTAGTGTTAGTAATTATCTAACTATGTTCTATGGATTCTCCTTCCTGGCAGGACATGAATTTATATATATATATATATATATATATATATATATATATATACATATATATATATATGTATATACATATAAAACAATAGGGATTTTTAAAAATAAACAAAGACTTTATTTCAAAATATTTTACAGTTTGTGTAATTAGGATTGCTTTCCAGATTCTAAAATTTAATTGAACAGGCAATGTACAAAACAGTGGGGTTTACTTAGGCCTACTGAATTCCTATAATTGTTTTTGGTAGTTTGTTGTTTTGTGTTTGTTTTTCCGTTTTAAATTGAATCAATAGAGACATCAATGATAACATAACTTTTATCACTTTGGCTATATTTTGAATAGCAACAAAGTACCATTCCATCTCATATTTGCATCTTTAAAAACTGGCATTGTGGGAAGTAAAATCTCATGTATTTAGATCTAATTGAAAAATGATGATATATTGTGATCAGAGCTGAATTAGTTCATTCTTTGTGGTAAACATAGTTTGCTAAGCAAATTGGTAGAATAACTAAAATTGTAGGACAGATGTTAAGCCTGCTTAACAAAACAACTATTTTAAAGAACTTTCAGCAATACTATTGTATATACTTTACATACTAATTACAATGCTTACTTATAAAACAAGTCTTCTCTGCTATTAGATTACTTTAGAAACTCAAGAAAATAAACTGCAATTTTTTCATAAACCATCTTTAACTCAGACATTGAACTAATCCGTATCTTTACCTCCATTGTAATAACTGAAGTTCCAGTAATAATGTGAAATTATAAAGGGATGACTTCAGATCTTTGAGATTTGGTAAGAATGTCAGTGTCATTTTTTTAGAAACACTTCCATAGACTTCCTTAACTACCAACAACTAAAACTTGCAAAATTGAGATTTGGGGGGAAAAAAGGAATGAGTATCTTTTTCACTATTGCCAGTATTTTTGGTTGTTCAAGGGACATATAGAAGGAAATAAACTATTTTTATTTGTTATCCCTATGGGAGATGGACCCGGCAACCCACTCCCAAAAATCAATCCACCATTGAAAACCCCATGAACAGCAAAGAATCACTAACAATAGGGTTTTACCTGTTTAAATAGGGTTGCTAGGAGTTGGATACTGACTCAACGGCACCCAACAACAACAACAACAACAACAAATATTCTGAAAGAAAATAAAAATCATAGAGGCCATGAAATGAATTTTTCTAAATTGAAATATCACAGGGCAAAACTAACTGAACTTTATTTGGTGGTAAACACCGCGTGCTGGTTGGGGTTTTGCTCCTTGGTGAGCTGACATTTCTGAAGCAAACTAGATTTTCCCCATAGACATATACTTAGTATGTCCTGATAGTGTTGTTTTCTGAAACATGAAGAAACATGAAGTGAGAGTGACCATTGTGGGCCTAGGTGGTCTATGATAAACAGTGCACAGAATGTTTACTGCCCAACTCCTACAATAGACATTTTTCTTTTACCTCACTTTTTTTTGGCAAATATTAAGTGGTTTTATGTATTTCCATTATATTTCAGTGCTCCACTTTCCCGAATCTCTGAAGACTGCTTCTTTGCCAGGATGAAGAACATGAGGAGCAGCGACTTAGGAAGAGCAAGAGCCAGGGACTAAAGGATCAACGATTCTGAAAAGCCATGTGAAAACAGAGACTGGGAGGTTTTCACAGACCCACAGTTTGAAGGTTTTCACAGAGCCCTAATGAGGTTAAGGCCAAACTGTGGTAGGCAACAGAGCTACAGAGTTTGACATGCAAAAAAAGGTAGGCAGAAGGGAGAATAGCCCCACATCCTGGTTGTTGTGGGACATCAGGGGGGTGAGGTGTACAGAATAGTTATCTGGAGCTGTTCTATAGCAAAAGCTTTGTTTCTACTCCCAGAGATTCGAATTTACTACATAAGGGGTTGGGCCCAGGAATCTACGTTTTAAATAGTTAATCTGGATTTCACAGACAAGACTATGTAAAGTACTTCTCTTAAGGGATATAATGCACAAAGTGTTAGTAGAATATACCCTATTTATGTACTGTATATTCTTTTGAATCACATGTTATCTGATCCAGGTATCCAAGTATCTTGATACTTACTTTAAAAAACCCCAAATAACCAAAAAAACAATCAAATAAAAACCCTCACAGGAAACTGGTACCCACAGAACTATCAAGATATATAAACATATTATGATAGAGGAGACAAGTGAAAATGGCCTTTGGGAGGAAAGGAGTCTTTTTGTTTTAACAATTGTTAAAAATTTGAGGCCTAAATCTATAGGCTAATGTCAGAGTATGAAACAATTCAGAAACATCCATTATTAAAAACTAGATACCACTGAGGTAACAATTACTTATAGTTCTAAGTATTTCATAACCTGAAATTGTGAATTGTTGCCATACAAACAAAAGAATGAAGCACAATTCTATAGTCTAGAAACCCCACACCCCGTGCAACAACAGTGTCCAGCCAGGGAAACAGTGAAGGTGTTTCCGGCTGTAGGTATTCAAGTATATTAGACTCAATTCCATATGAGAGGGATATCATTTGACATTAGTGTGAAGCTGGATCCCTCTCTGAGATGTACAATAATAAACTCTATCCTTCTGAAATGTCCCCTTTTAAGAATTAAACCCTTAGTTCTCAATCCAAAGCTAACTTCGACAAGTGGGATTATTTATATTGAAAATGAGATTATTTTCCATACTTGGTTCTTTTCATAATAAAACTAATGATTATATAATAAGAATTGTGAAAACAAACACAGTATAATAGATAAAGAACACATTTGCTGTTTTTATTGGTGCCTTGCATGGCAGTAATACTGAAAAAAGAGAATGCAAAAACAAAACCAAAAAAAAAAAAAAAAAACCCACAAAAAGAAAAAGAAAAAAACAACCAACCAAATGAACAAACAAAAAAACCCAAAACCAAAAAAACGGGTTGGTGGCAACCCATATCTAATTTTTTTAAGAGTACATAAACTCCTGTTTTATTTTTATTGTGGCATGAATGATAACATAAAACCAAAGACATGAAAATATACAACTTATATTACACTATGTGTTATGAACAAAATATAAATCTATAACTCTATGTTATATTTACATAATTTTTTATTTTATTAAATTTCAAGTGAGATGGTAGGTTGCACATACTTTGTTTTAAGCTCCAGGCATTTGATTGTCTCTTTTCTATTTTTTTTTTTAAATTTTTACTTGTAAAATCCAAAATGTTAGAAAGACTAAGAGCTTTAGAGCCAGTGGAGCTATATAAATACTGTTTTAGTGAACCAGTGGCAGAAAACACTGGGGAAGGGCAGGAATCAATCAGTAGGAAACTCAACATGTCATCTTCAACCTGGGAAATGGATAGTTATAGGAAACTTTAAAATTAAATACTGTATAAGCCTGGCTAAAAAAAACACCTATGCCCTACAAGACAAAGAGATACATGATCCACTTTAAGTGGGTTTCATATTTTTCCTTGCAGACCCCGTCAGTTTCATTTCACTATTAACTTGATAGACAAATATTTTATAAACCTGTTTGTAAATATACAGTTGTTTATTACAATTCAATAATTTAGAAAAATGAAAGTATAATTATTTTTGATGTTTTAAATATGACATAAGAGGTTTTTTCTGAGAATAGTAACAGCTTCTGGATTAAGAAAATATTTGAAACTGGACCATGAAATGATTAAAGATCATTTTCTTTAAATGAATTAAGGTAAAATTCTACTACAGAAATGAAATATATGAAAGAGTTTCATCAGATAACACTTTTTAATATTTGTTCCTTATGGGAAGATTTGTTTTCAACCATGATACTGTTCTGCAGGAAAGATTTTACATATGGGTAACTCCTAACCAGATGCCAAATGAACTTTAAAAATTCACTTGACTAATTTAGATATAAATGTACTAAAGGATAGTTTTTATTTTATCTGATTGTAGTAACTAGCCAAATTATCATTAACTTATAAATCAGCAACTTTAACCTATTTTCTCCAGTGATGTTCTCTTAGATTCATATAAAAACATGACTGCTTTTAGAGGAACCGATTACAACAATTATAAAAACCAGAATTCTGGCAATTTGGTTTTAGGGTGAGTGAGTGAGAGTGTGTGTGTGTGTGTGTGTGTGTGTGTGTGTGTGTATGTGTGTGTGTGTGTGTAGGGTAAGGGACAGAGAAAGTGAGGGAAGGAGGGAGAGAGAGAGGGAGAAAGAAGTATACACAGGTTGGTAAAAAGAGGGAAGCAACAGTTTATGTTTATTTTAGCCTGACCTTTTCATGTTAAACCCATTTCCTCTACCTTATCTATTTTGATCATCATGGGGCAAAGAAAAAGAATATGAGGTTTTAGGATCCTTTATAAAAATCATCAACCAACCAGATGCTAAAAAGCTAGTGTGTTAACACAGTAAGTTGCTAGTCACAGCACCTTTTATCAAGTGGCTTTAAAGCACTTTAAACATTAATTATGTTTTTGTTTTTGTTGTCTCTTGGGGAAAATTAGGGCAAAGAGAATTTGACATCCAGTGAATTAAATGTCAGAGCACAAGAATACAATGTGAGGCTATGGACTTGCTTTACATTTCTGTCCATGTACAGTTTAGTCCTGGATATAAACATAACTAAATAAACTTCTGAGTTTCAGCAGTTAAAGGTCATTATCATCAACTTCATTCCTTCCTTCAAATAGAACAAAAACAAACAAACAAAGACCAAACAGTGTTTTGTCAATTCACTGTGTTAAAAATTGTTTTCAGTCGTGAATGCCATCAGTGGCATCTACCTGGAGCTAAAACAAAGTATTCTTGTAGCCCAAAGTCATGAAATGAAAACAAAGCATCTTTATAACGTGGTGTAAAGTAAGTATCCAGTAAACGTGAACCCATATAAGTCAGAAGAAATGTGTTAACAGAGAACAAGTTTTTTTTTAAATCTGTTTTCACATTGTACATAATAATGATATAAAAACAAGTGTCTATTTTTTCCTTATTCAGAGTGCTTAAAAACAAAACAAACAAAAACAAAAAATTGGCTCTAGATGACTGTGGCAATCAAATAACTAAAGTGAGTGATGAGAGCATAAGTTAATTAAGATCGAACATGACCCTCCTGTTAATTCACTCCTTTGTATTAAACACCAGAACTAACACTGTTGGGGCCAAAATTGTTAAAAATGAGAAAACTTATGGAAGGAGAAGTAAATAGTGTGGGTGAATGTGTGTATATGTGTGTGTATATATTATATATTATATATGTATACACACATATATGTAGATATGTGTGTGTATATATATATGCGTGTGTGTGTGTGTGTGTGAGATAGAATTAGTTTTAAATATCTAACAGCTTATTGGCTGCATTTCCAAATTAGAGCAGAATAAAATAGAAAGGGAGAAATAAAATAAATTATACATAACTTACTAATCTGGGAACAGCTGACCATTATTATTATTATTACTATTATTATTATTTTATCATCATCATCATCATTACAACACTAGCAAAAAGAGGCAGTTCAAATGAAAATACAGTCATCAAAAACAAACAGAAAAACAAAACAAAATCTCTGACATGCAGGATATGATCAGCTCCTCCAAGCAAAACTCCAGAGCCAGTCTTTTGAGAGAGAGAAAAATATAAAGGATTTTTTTCTCATTCATATGTGAAAATCAAACTTGAGGGTGGGGCTTGGGGGGGGGTTGACATAGGAAAATGATGACTAGAGTGAACACCATAGCACATCCAAGCTACTGGTTGGAGTATTTACCATCTGATGCTTAAACACAAATAATGGCGATTGACTTGAAATGGTTTTGTATTTATTTGTACAAGCCCTACCACTGCCTTGGCATTTGGCTGTCAAAATCTAAATCAGCAGTCCTGTTACCATCAGCTGTTCACTGCTCTGTACACACACTCTGCAGGCACCGAAAGCTGGGCTTCGGTGGATTCACCCTACAGCAAAGGAACAGTAGTGGCAAGGATCACTGGGTTCAGCCACTTTGTTGGGCTGCAATGACTTTTAATCAAATCCTGGTTTTTATGGCATGAAATGCACACGGCCCACACCTGTGAAATGCAAAAGGCCTCTACCTCATTTCATAGATATGAAAAACATCTTTTAAAATCATTAGTTCCATTTCCTGGTGAGGAAAGGATCAAATGCTGGAGAAATAAGCTAATTCTATTATTTCTGGAAAATGGTCAAAGATATTCAGTGACAACAATGATTGTTTTGCTTGAAGTGTCAACAGGAAAAACAAACAAAAAATTACTAAGTAGCAAACGTTAGTAGAACCAATTGTCCAGGGAGAAGGGACATCTGGGAGCAGTTTGCTAGTAGCTTCCATGTTATACATGCACACCTCTACTATACAGGGCCACCTGATCCGTCCAATAATAATCCTATTAGAAATTTAAAAATATAATTTCTGAGCCCTATACTTAGTTAAGTTGTCATTTGAAGTGCAAAGTCAAGGTCAAGATTACTTCTAGACCAGTCACTTAGGAGGATGTGGGATTTCATCCCCAGATGTGGGTTTAACTCACAATGGTCCAATGTTATTCCTATTAGTACCATAATCACACACATACATACACACAAAAATCCAAGATCAGAAAATATTTTTTCTCTAGATTTCTTATGTCTCTCTCTCTTTTCACCTGAGAACAGCACCTACAGTTTCCATTAAAAAAAAAAAAAAGTCAAATCTCACCAGCTGCTGGTATTTCAGGTTTTCCAAGGGATTGTCTAAGATATAACACTGTCCTAACTTAAGAAGGAACAGGAAAAAGGAAAGTGAAAAATGAACTTGGTCATCACTTCAGTACAAATTTGGCACTTGCTCAAAGATGTAGTGTGGTGTGCAACAGATAAAGAAAATTCTCTAAAGAAAATAATTGCTTATTTTATGGTGGATAGCAAGGAAGTTAAAAATAGGCTCTTTTTTCCTCTTGCCCCTCACCCCATGCACAGACTTCCATCTTTAAAGTATAGAGATGGAGAAGGTGGAGAGAAGTAAAGAGAAATCCATCTTTCTTTCTTCTGTCAGGTGCATTACAACAACCAAAAAGAAAAAAAAAAAATAAGGAAAGGAAAGGAAAAGGAAAGGAAAAAGCCCAGAAATCCCAAAAAACAAAACAAACTTATTTCTTTTTAAAAATTGTAGCACACACACACACACAAAAAAAAAACAACACATTCACAAGCCACTTGTTGGCACTGTGTACCTGAGTGAGAATTTCTAGAACATTGTAGAACAAACAGCCATAAAGTTTATTAAAAAAAAAAAAAGTTGACGGGTAAGACTTCAGTGCTTGGATTTAGCAGCTGAATTACTGGCATTATTTTACCCATAGCTTATTTCAATCTCTTGTTGTTGATATTGTTGTTTGCTTGTTGTATGTATTTTTTTCCTTTCCAAGCCTTTTGAGGCTGAGGTCTATTAGTCAGCTGATGTCCCAACTATTTAAGACTAACAGTTAAAGTAACAGTCAGTGTATGAGAAAGTTAATGTGCTTGGCCACTGGTAAGGATGAACCAGCTAGGGCTTCTTTAAGTCCTAAGGTCACAACAATCTCTTGACCCTTATCAGTTGGCTTGTCCTGCAATATGGTTTTCACTGTCACTCCCATAATCTACATCTGGATCATCCTCCTCTTCATCGTACTCGTCATAAATTTCTCCGTTGATGTCCTCAGCCTGCATCTCCTCTTTGATATGAGGCTCCTCGCCCTTCACTCCGTAAGTGCTCTGAATAACTGGCATCCCCGGCTCTGGGCTGCTGGACACGCTCGAGTGCTCCGAGGGCAAGTGAGGGGAGGGCATGCCCGCCATGGCGATGGCTCCAGGGTACACAACACCAGCGGTGGCAATGGGGATCTGTGCTTGTTGCCTGTCACAGAGGAATTCCCAAAAGAAAATTGATGAGTGCTCAAGTTAGATGGTGGTCTTACTAGGTACTTAATTTCTGCAGCAGTGTCTGATTCTAAGGTGTTGATTTTCATTCAATTACCTAACATTTTTAAAATTATATTCTACTTTGACTATTATACCTTACTTCTGCATAGTGTGCTCCAGATTACAAGGCATTTACATGAAGTACTCACTGGATTCTTATTATTAATATGTTTTGTTCTTACTGTATTTTATGAAAAAACTGAGATGGAGGAAGATTAAGCAGAAGAACCCAAGTCTTTAACTCCAGGTTCACTTTTCCTTCACTATAACACACAGAGGTGGGATTTAGCTCACTTGGTAGAGCATCGCTCTGCAGTCTGTGAGGTCCTGAGTTCAATTCCCATCACCCCCAAAATGGGAGAAGAAGGTGGCAATCCACTCCTGAGGCAATTCCGAAACAATCAGACATTGAAAACCCTATAAGGGTCACTATGAACTGGACATGACTCTATGGCACCTAACAACCATAACATGCAGAAACATAATTTTTTCTATAATTAAACCTAAAGATGATTTGATTGTAATGGAAGAGCCCTAAAATGATAGAGCTCTCAAAATAACTTGATGGCCCAGAACACACCATAACTGAATAGTAGTATGTTGGCCACCTAGTACCTGAGATGGTTTTAGCCTTGTCAGGGTGGGAGGCAAGGCCAGACTCATGGACAGACAGGCTGTGTAACTGCACTAAAGACCCACATTTGGTTCAAAGTCATGCTGTCACCATCCAGAAATTCTTAATAAGTTTTAAACAAGGGATCTTGTCCTCTCATTTTTGCACTGGACCTTATAGATTATGTAGCTGGTCCTAGCAAGAAAGGGTTAGTAGATGATGGTCATGCTTTCCTTTATTTATTCATAGGTTTACTTCTTACTAAGGGCATGCTGGCTTTGTGTTCAGCTTTGTGAAGAAGCATACACTTGTATATAGATCACGGATGCTTGACTCTGCCAAGGAAATGGAGGCTACAGGGCACATATCACTAAAAAATTTTCTCTAAGCTGTCTTCTGGTCACATTCAAAACAGTATTTAATATTCTAAGCTCTAGGCTCTTACTGTCTCAAATGTGATAAATCCTATTCCTAAAATGTGGCTGCAGGTGGCATATGACAACATTGTCAACAGACTTGCCACAGGCATCAGAGAAAAGCATTCTGAGAGCATTGTTCTTAATTCACAACGGAACGTTCCCAGCTGGGCACTGTGATGCATGACTGCGATCCCAGAAACTTGGGGGTGGAGTAGAGGAGGAGGATCACAAGTTCCAGGCCATAGGCAGCCTCAAAAAATACAAAGTAAAAAGTGGACTGGGGGTGTGGTTCATGGGTAGAGCACTTTCAAAAAGCATGTGTGAGACCCTGGGTTCAGACTGGAACATCCCCATTCATGACCTTGCTGTGTCCTAAATACTGTCTCTACTTTGTGTGATCTGCAAAAACTGCACAGGTGCCTTGAAAGCTCAGCAATTCCTCAGTATTCAGAAACACGAGTTTCTTTCTTCTAAAATTACTTTTATGGTTATATTGTCTCTACTATGGTCTTGGTTGTAGAACTTAGCATGGTGATACGCTGGAAGTCATGAAAACCAGTGAGGAAAAGAGCCAGTAATCCTTCTAAATTTTTAATAGAAAATTTCAAAACTACTTACGGGAAAATATTTTATGTTCAAATGAGTTGTTACCAAAGCTCATGTGAGAGTAAGAGCTTGCAGGGAATTCATACACATAGATATTTTAAGACTATGTGGGAGACGCCTGCAGCTGTAGCACTGTGGCATCCTACCCCATCAGATCTCAGAAGCTAAGTAGGGTTGGGCCTGGTTAGTACTTGGATGGGAGACTGCCTGGGAACACCAGGTGGTGTAGGCTTAGGCGAAGGACCCAGCAACCCACTCCCAAAAAACAATGCTCCATTGAAACTCTATACGTAGGAGAGAATCACTAACAATAGTGTTTTGCTTGTTGTACATAGGGTCGCTATGAGTTGGACACCAACTCCACGGCACCTAACAACAACAACGTGGGAGACAGTGTAATCCCTGAAAATACACTGAGTTGAGGTCCTTTTTCAAAATGCTGCTTTGCAGTTAAAGAACCATGTTTTATACCCCATTAAGTACCACAAGAAGTTCTCCCTATGGAATAAAGAACAGAAAGGTCCATACCCAACATTGAAGTATTGCCGCATTTCTTGCCGTCGGTTCCGCATGATTGCCTTGTATTCACCAATGCGCAGCTTCTTGCCGTCCACAAGGCAGGTGCGCTTTGGCCTGGGCTTGTACTTATAGTCAGGGTACTTCTCCAAGTGCTGCTTGCTGAGGCGGGCCTGCTCCTCATAATATGGCTGTTTCTCTAGGTTTGTCATAGCTTTCCAGCGAGATCCTATGGAGAAAGCAACGTGAGGATTCCAATTTGCACTGCTTCTAAGCATCTTAAAAAAAGAGATGTAACTAAAAACAAGAAAATCTAAAACTCATTGGCCAAAATCCAAAAATACATAAACATGTTTTTGATTAGTGAGCTTTGATTTGAAAGGCGAGATCTCACAAGAAAAGAGGTGTTGGTGTCACTGTGCTCAAAGAAATTGTGTACCCACAGATTTGAACACTGGCTTGAATGAACAATTTTAACCAAGCTTGTATATTACATGCTTTTAAAGCTCACAGATAATTTCATGGATATAGCTTTCATTTCTACATTAGACCATGATGTAATTTAATTGTGAGATGGAAAGTTATATAATGATTCATCACATATTTTGAATCTTAGATTATCTAGTTGTTGAGTACTTTTATGTTGAGGTAACTTACTTACTCCAAAAGTTCCTATATCATATATTCTCCTCAAAATGTTTAAGTATGCCTGTAGGAATGATTACATTTAAAAATTCACTTCATTAAAAATTTAATTGTAATTAAAATTATAATATTAATGAATAGGGATGGGGGAACTACTATGCTCTAGACACTGCGAATAACTTTACATATGTTGTCTCCTTTCTACCTTTCTTCACAATCTTGTAAGACAGATGGAATTTATAGCTATTTTCACTGATAAGAAAATTGAGGTTCAAATAGATGAAGCAATCACCCAAGAGCACACAAATTGTAGATCTGTAACTCATACTCATGTTCATTTTAAAGTATGCTAAAATTTTAATATGCTATCACATACATATACCCACCTACATGTGATCTACTAGAGATCAGAAATACAAAAATAAGTATGAATTGAGTAAAATTTGTATTTGGCTAGGCTTCATGGTGCATAGCTGTAATCCCAGTGACTTGGGAGGTTGAAGCAGGAGGATCATAGGTTCAAGGCCCTATGCAGCCTACTCCACTTAGCAAGACTTTGTCTCAAAACTAAAAAATATAAAAATTAAGCTGGGTGCAGTGGTGCACACCTATAATCCTACCGACTCAGGAGGCTGAGGAAGGAGGATCACAAGTTTGAAGATTGAAGTAGCCTGAGCAAATTACTGACACCCTGTCTCTAAATTTTAAAAAGTTGGGGGCTGAGAGGGTATCTCAGTAGTACAGCACTTGCCTAGCATTGCAAGGCTCTAGGTTCAATCCCCAAATACCACAAAAAGTGTGTGTGTGTGTGTGTGTGTGTGTGTGTGTGTGTGTGTATAAAAGGGGCTATGGTGCAGATCAGTGGTGGACTGCTTCCCTGACACACACTCTCAGGCCCCAGGTTCAATCCTCCAGTACTGAAAACAAAAAGATTTTTACATTAACAAACCACTTTCAATAATATATAAAGATGTCACTTCCCATAATACAGTATGCATTAATAATGCTGACCGACAGGTTTTTCCCCTTCTTTTTATGATTAATTTTGGTGTGGATTCAACCAGTGATTTAAAAAAAAGTTTGAAGCTTAACTATTTTCTGTGAATTCTCATGTTAGATATAGCCGAAAACTTTGCTATATATGGCAATAATAGAAATAGTAATAGTGTTCATTTTTTAAAGAGACTTAAAATATTTATTGCAGACAAAGTGTGTTTATCTGTGAAAAATAGCTCAACTTGACCCAAATGTACAATGAACAACAACAACAACAAAAAACCTGGAATGAGGAGATTCCTACAGATGTGATTCCAATGTGGTTTTTCCCCTCCAAAACTCATGTTGGAGCTTAGTCCTCACTGTGTTGTATTACAAGGGTGGAAACTTAATCCAACTATTGTGGTTAGAAGTATGGCCTTAAGGATACAATTAGGATTAGACAGACAAAATCATCAGGGTGGAGCTCTCATGACTGAATACAGGTAGCTTTATAAGAACAGAGAGAGAGAGAGAGAGAGAGAGAGAGAGAGAGAGCGCAGAGCAAATAGACAGTCCTTGTCTTACCATGGGATGGCCTGTATCACATCAGGACTCTGCTAGCAAGAAGGCCATCATCAGCTATAGCCCCTTGACCTCAGGCCAGAATCATGAGCCTAATAAGCCTCTTTTCTCTAAAAAATTACCTAGTCTCAAGTATTTCATCATAGTAATAGAAATAGACTAAAACACCTACCAAATATGTGCTTGTGGTGTTGCCTTTACCTTCTTTCCAAGTGATCTAAATGAGATCTTAGAAGCTTTAGAACTGGTTCATTACTCAACCCTAGGTGGTGGTGGTGGTTGTTGTTAGGTGCACCATAACTCAAATGCTAATAGCTCACTTTTGAACAAGTCTTCCCTATAAATGCAGAGAATTCTTCAATACGGGCTATTATATTTAATAAATCATGCAGTAAAAAGGGCAATATCTTTCTGGCAGTTTCCTATTGGAACAGATGTTGTGTCAGTGGGTATATCCATGTAGGGGTTACAAAGATTTATAAACAAATTTTTTCCATGCTAGCCAGTTAATACAATTTCATTCTATTTACAACAGACACTCAGGTTACATTTCAAATAATAAGAGTTTCTTTTTGTATTCCTTTCTCAAACTTTTGTTTAAATAGCATTGCCCAGCATTAATTCAGTTGGTCAGGCGGTATCATTTGTGAGTACAATCTCAAACTCCTTATTTGCTCATTATTCTTCAGAGGCACTTGCATACATAAATACAGACAAGGTTATAGTACTATTGAACTAGATCAATTCTTTTCAAGGAGTTACTTGCCAGTACGTATACTAGCTTTTTGAAACTCAGATCAGGGAGTGAAAATGTGAGCTTACCTGAAATAACTTACTGACCAATAGGAATACATTGAAAATAGATCAAGGATAACTGATTTACCATGAAATCCACTATCTTTAGCCCAAAATTGAACAAAGAAATTAGTAAATTCAACTAGAATAGGAATTTCAAAGATTCTTTCTTAAATCTAAATGTTCTTCAAATTTTAAAAGATCATGTTTCTCTCCCGGAAATGTTTATGCCTTGGAGTAATCTGCCTTGGGATGTGAGAAGTGTTTTTATATTTCCTGTCATGAGAATTTGAAAGCACCTAACAACAGCAACAATGTGAATAATGCCGGTATTAGTTACTGAGTATGCAGTGGCAAACAGGAGAGTTATGGTTCTTATCTATCTCCATGAATCTTATATTCAGTGGGGAAAATACATTAAACACTTTATTTCAAAACTTATTATTTTAATTATAATTGCAGACAGCGCAAGAAGGTAAAAAAATATGATAAAGAGCTAAACTCAATCTTCAGTAAGTCCAGAAGGCTTTGTGGTAGAAATAACTTCTGAAGGGGTCGGGGAGAATGGAGTATACCATGCAGAAAGAATGTAATGGTCAAGGTTTTCCAGCTGGGAAGAGGCATTAGAGGAAGTTAAAGCTGACCTAACAAAAATGTACAAAAAAAGGAATGTGTGTATTTGGAAAGAGCATAACAAAAGATATATAAATTGTCAGGTAAATTTGCTTCCAAATCTGACATGAACTGGGGATTATGAAATATTTTAACTTGATAATATAATTTCTCTGAGAGTATCCCTGAATCTAAAATGATATTTTAAAGTAAGGCCATATAATAATTGTAAGTTTTTTGTTTGCTTTCTGTTTTTTGTGTTTTGTGAGACAGGGTCTTGCAGTGTAATCCAGGGTGACCTTATGGCATGGATTTTCCTGCCTTAGCATCCCAAATGTAGCAATTATAGGCGCGCACCACCACAACCAGCTTGCTATTTTTTGTTTTGCTTTGTTAAGAATTGTGATAGCCTGAGCACTAACTGGAGTAAAATGTCTCATTACTCCATTTTATGACCATGCAGAACAGCATTTCAGTTTGGTAGCAAATCCAGTTTTCATTTTAAAATAATTATTTTGAATTAGAACGACCACTTGACAAGTTCGGTTTTGGTTTCAGTGGCTTCGCAGCTGCATGAGCTACTGCCCGTGGCTGCAGTGTAGACTCTTGAGATGCCCGAGGATGGTGAGAAAGCATTTTGGGTATTTCCAAAAAAAAAAAAAAAAGATGAAAATAGCTACTTGATTTGGGTGTGGCTGGTAGCTTACTTGGGACCCATGTACAAGGAGTAGGTGTCCTGCTGTTTGCAAAAGGCTGGCCTTTTGGAATGAAAACAGAGAAGGACAATTGAGTATTCCTTCTGATGACAAAAGAACAAATTTCAATTAAAAAAATTAGATGCTCAAAATAAGGGGAAAAAGGTCTTAAAAATTTTCTTTTCCTTTCTAAATCTGGCACTACCCTACAAGTTAAGAGTTTGAACTGAGCAACATTGTCATCTCCATGGGGTATGTAATGAATTTGCACATTTTACTCCAACTACTGTATATCTAATCAGAAAAAGATGTCCCCCTTTCCTGGATCTAGCGCCAAACAGTAAAAGGTGATTCCTTATGTTAACAATTTCAGCAGAATGGCTTATTAAAACCAGATTTTAGGGTATTATAAAATGCTTAGAAGCCCTTTAAAATGTCAACTAGGATCCCCAGAGACTACGTAAAATGTCAACCCAGCTCAAGCGCCTGTTTTAAGCAGAATGAATTAGCAGCATGCTGTCGGAGGCTGTTATCCAAAACAATCAGTAAAGAGGAAAACATCAAGCTTTCTTTGTACTTTTATATGAAATGGGCCATTTAGAATGATCTTGTGGATATTTGAAGATCACTTATTTATTTAAAGCTATGACTAAATATTGAGGTCCAAAACACTTCAGTGCTTAATTTTTGATGGAACAAAAATGCTATATCCTTAATTAATACAATTTTATCTGAGAGACTGAAATTAGGCAGTGCTCTCTTTCATGGAGCCTGTGATGACAGAATCATATAGCTATTCTAATCTTCTCTCCTTTCCAATCAGAAAGGAATTCTCTTAGCCAGTCATCCCGAGAAGGAATCTTGCTACATCTCCCAAAGAATCATCTCACATTATCAAACTGATTTTTCTCTTCTACTTAGGATAAAGTTTTCATCACTGATTACCACTCTTTTTGTATTCAGACAAATGAATGCAGTGATATAAAGACAGTTAAATCAACATTAGTACTTAGGTTGCTTTTTTTTTATTTTGACACTTTTGGGTTTTTAATCCCAGAATAACTTATAAAACATGAAATATGCTTATACAAAATATTTTATTCATTTCTAAAGTTTTTCCAAATGAAATAGGCATGTTGCTTTTAAAGACGGGAAATTTTATGAGAAAGAGAGAATATAATACAAAAAGGAAAAATAGATCAGAATGATAGAGATGTAAAAAATATGCATTTCCTATTGATCAGTTGCAGTTTTTGATTTTGCATAGATGTATATTGTTATACATATTCACAGTTTCTATGTATACTGAAAGCTTCACATGCTCATATCTTTTGTGATACCATTCATCTACCAATCTCAAAATCATTTTAGATGAAAATATTGCAACACAAATTTAAGTGACTAATGGCTTGTTTAAATTACATTACAAATGCATACTAGGGATGGGTGGCATCTATTATCTTTGTTAAGAATATGTAATAATAAAAACACATTGGTATGATTAGTAAATACTTGTAGGAGATCAGCTCTTTAATGCAAAGAATCAAAAGGGATGCTATCTTCATAAACTGTATGTAATTCCAAGTATACTATGGATTTCAACAAAACTTTAATAATTAAAAATTTTAGACATAAATTGTTAACAGACTAAAATTTGCTGATAGTTAGGTACTTCTATTATATTCTTAGAAGTCAGAGAATGAATAATCAAAGTTCGCCTCCATTGTCCTAGTACCTGGTTAATAGGGTACCTGCAGATAAAGAGGAAGATGATGAGGATGATGTCCAGAGAATGGCCCCAAAGGAAGAGAATCTTCCTTTCTTTTTCTTCTTGGATTTAAATTTGTCTATAACAGATCTCTTTATAATCTGCACCCTTCCTCCCTACCCAGCTTTTCTGTGGGTTTAAGTGTCTATGTATGTACGGTAAATGTGTGCTTTGTTTGCTGGGAAGCTAAAAGCTTCAATGGTAGGGAAAGTCACATTTAAATAATATTTGTAATTACTAAGAGTTCCTAAGCATTACTAAAAGCACCATTAGTACCTAAGGTTGTTAAAAGTATAAATTAAATATTGCACATACTGGATTTTCGGTTCTGATTATCTAAACTGATTTTCAAATATAGCACAAAATAAGTATCACTTCCTCCAACATGATGGACTCTAAACAAAATTTAAACTCAACTCTTTTTCACTATGCTACAAAGGATATCAAGAGGGGAGACTTAAAGATTAAGAATCACTGTGAACAGTTCATAAAGGAAAAGAATAAAAGTGGTCCCTACCAGTATGTAGCAGTTCCTATAAAGGCCACTTTTTCCCCTCTTGTAGTTAAAATATTTCTACATTTAATTTAAATTTAATTTAATTTAACTTTTATTTTACTTTTTCGGACAGGGTCTCAAGATGGTTTGGAACTTTCTCTGTAATCCAGGCTGACCTCAAACTTGGAATCCTCCTGCTTTTGCCCTCTGAGTACTGGGATTATAAGCATGAGCCACCATGCCAGCTACAATTTTAAAGGGAAAATATTATAATAATTAGTGTGCAGACCGACATCTAAGTCAGCTAGAGAAGCTAGGCACATTTCTTGACGAACATAGAACACTTCATCATCAAAACAAATCTCAATGATGGTTCTTATGTTTTGGATAAGCAGATGGCATGAGCTGCCTGACTTCCAAATCTAGTCTCTTTCCACAACTACAGAAAACAGAACAGTGCATTCATTCCATAAATCATTTAATTCTTGATGCTTTTCTTACCCAGTATCTTGCTGATGTTGGAGTTGTGCATGTCAGGAAAGGCTTGAAGAATTTTCCTCCGTTCATCTTTAGCCCATACCATGAAGGCATTCATTGGACGCTTTATATGGGGCTCATTGCTACCACGTCCCCTAGATTCCCTATAAATTCTTGACTCTGAAACTCCCGCACTTCCTAAAAATAGGGAACATCATTTTATGTCAGTATTAAAACTTTTGGCAACTGTCTTCCTTGATACTGGTTTTTTTGTTTGTTTGTTTGTTTTTTGTCTACTACAATATCTGAAAATATAAAGTACTTCTGACAATGGTACTTCCAGTTCTTAAGACAGCTATTTGTTTATGAAGTTTTTTGATAAGTGTTGTGGTAGCAAATGTGTATTTATATTTTTAATCCATTTCTAATATATCTTGCCTTTTTTTCAATGGACTATGAGCAGTTTCACCAATTACTTTCAAGAGCTCACAAGAAGCAAGAGTATATGATTTTTGATGCAATTTGGAAAGAGGACAGATTAGGCCAATAAGCATGCCAATATTGCAGAAGTATTAAAAATGTAGAGAAGCTGACAAAACTGTGAAACACTAGTCCATGTCGCAGGATGGATTATTAAAGGTGAGCATATGTTTTGCTACTCAAAGAAAGTCAGGACATAAAGTACCTATACCCTGTCCTCTCTCTGAGGGTACATAAATCAAAGCATGCTACATAACATTTTGAGATTAAAACACAATATAAATATTTCCCTTTAATGGCTTTTCTTTGAAATTATGTGCTACTATACATGAAAAGTATGCTGAGGCAACAATGATAGTCTGCCTCCCCCAAAGATATTTGAAATGTGCAGGGAAAAGAACAAATTAATTATATTATGATGGTTCCTTAAGAAGTTTCTAGTCACCTTCTTAAGGTTAAAAAAAAAGTCTTCTGAACTTTTCTCCTAACATCTAAAATTTTCCAAGAAGACTCACTGATAAATCAGTTACATTTCAATAAGTAATATTTACTGATGATAAAACCAGGGCTTCAAACTCATAAAAAATTGGGTTCGGGTTCAGGTATGGGCTCAGTATGTTAAAATTTAGAGGGTTTGGGCTTGGTTCAGGTTCAAGTTTAAAGTTTTAATCCCACGTGTAGATAGATATACATGTTTTTTAGTTTTTCCAGTTTTTAAATAACTGATGACACAAAACAAAAGCAAAAACAAAAAATGAGAAACAAAAACAAACAAAACAACAATAACAAGAAAATATTAAAACTGAACCCAGGCCCAGTTTTTCACTGGGTTTGGCTTCAGGTTGGGGTTCAGGTTCAGGTTTAGAAAACATTTAAAATATGCTTAAGCCAGAACAGATTCAGATTTTGGTTTGGGGCTTGGTTTGAAGCCATGCTATCTAAACATAAGATTTAAACCCAAACTAAACTAATTTTAACATTGAACCAGCACCCAAACCTGAACCAAACTTTTTGGGGGTTTGAAGCCCCAAATAGAACACATCTCACAAGTTGCACTGAAACTTTTGGAAGCTGCATTCATTCCTTTCGCTTAGGTGCCTTAGAACACCTTCAGCAGAGTAAACAGCTTCCAAGATACTTGAGTTTAGGGAATGAAAATAAGGAGAACCAGAAGAAAATGTGAAACTCTAACACTGGTTTTCATTGTTTGTCATTAGAAAAGATGAGCAAAATTTAAAATACTCTGGGGATTTCTAGAACTTGTATTATCAACAAAAGCATGGCTTTTCTTTTTTTCCTTCATATTTTCTTAATCTGAAGAAACAAAAATCAATTACCTCTGTAGCAGCAAATAAAAAACAGCATATGTGTTGGTAGCATTTCTCATTATTTCTCATACAAAACATGCTCTTTGGTCTGATGAAGAGTGAAAAATATTTTGCATACAAACATAACCGAATTTAAAAAAATAACAGCAACACAAACTTTGGTATTTTAATGCTGATTACCATGGGTATATTTTATCATGCTAATTACAACTTAAAATTTATGAAATGTGTTATTGCCAGTAACTGCCTTTTTATGGACAAAAATGAGTGCTCATATATGGCAACATCTTTTTCAACTGGATTTGTAACTAGCAAATGATTATTTGCACATCTGCCTTTTCTTTTTCTTACACCTTACAGCAACATAAGCAATAAAAGGAACAGTATGTAACTTCATCAAATCTAAACAAGTTCTTTGTACTTATGTACAACAGGTCTATTCTCACCAGGTGAAGTAGAAAACAGAAAGAAACGTTTAGATATGTTAGACCAGAAAAAATTGCAGATTTTTCTTGGGTGTACAACTGAATAAAAATCAGTTTTGACAGAATTAAGAGGTTAAATATTAAAGTGTGGTTTGCTGTTGGCTGGTTCAAACCTTGATGATCAAGTAGAGTTGGCTGAAGGCATAGACAGTTGTGTGTGTTGGGGAATTCACAGGGACCCTCTCTAACCTACAGTACGCTTCTCACTGATTTTCCCTGATGTGCTCTTTTCCCTTTGCATGGAACTTCCTCTGTAATAGAAGCAAAGGTGATGACTACTACGGCATCAAAGGAACTCTTAAAATGAATCTATATCATGTGACACTGGGGAGAGGTTCCCAGTGAGGGCACTGTGTAAGTGATCAGCTCTTTCTTCTTATCCCCTTTTTACTATACTATTAAAATTAGAGTGGCAATTGACCTAGTTGTCACTGTGGATGTTTGGAATGTTCAGAGGTGACACAAACTTGAGGTATACAAGGGAAGCATGGAGTTGTGTAGCTGGAGTTCTGTGTTATCAAGTAGTCAGGACATTAGACTGGGTAGTAGACAGCATACAAGGAAAGGGTTTCAAAATGCAAGAAACTATCCTGACAATGTGCTCTGGTCTATGTAGTGTAGTCAGGGTTTGAGAAATGGAAACTGAAAAATGAGCTGATAGATACAATTTCTGAAGTTTGTCTTAGTACAAGAAATAGGGAAGTAAGAGACAAGATACATGGTGAATAAGAGCCATTTGCTTTAGAATCATTTCATATTGAATCTAAGTCCTACCTCTGGCATCTAGAGCTCTCTGACCTTGGGAGAAAAATGATTCCAAACTCCTAGGGTCAATCTCTTTATCTTCCATAACACTTTACAGTGTATGTTCAGGACTAATCGAGATGATTTCTGAAAATCACTCAGTAGAGTGCTAGGCACATATGAACTGTTCAGTATATATGAATTCCTATTGTAATGATCAGGGAGGAAGTGACTATCTTATCCATTTTTAGCAGTTTCAATTGGCACTAAATACTCTACACACTATTAAAATATACATGAATGATTATCACAAACCATCAGAATCTCCACTCATATTGAAATCCATCATTGCATGGCTAAATTTTCCTTCTTCATTCTGTTTAACTGCCAGTTGCTGAGTCAGACTTTCCAGTGTTGTTTTATCCTTAAAAAAGAAATTTAAAATGAGAATCTGGAAATTAAAATTATTCCAAGACATCCTTTTTCCCCCCTTGGGGTATATATAATAAATTAGCTTTTGGAAGAGATGGGATGTTGATTTGTTCTCCTTTGCACATTCAGCACACTATACTGAGGTAACTAAAGGAAATGTACAGCAGGATTTTTGAAGGAACTTTGATTCTTATAAACCCCTATAAAGTCTTGGCATTTGGGTCTGAAATGCCTAAAGGAGATACACCAGGATTATTGTAGACAACCTTTCCAATTCATGAAATGTGCACAGAAATTTCACAGAGGCAACCTGTTCTACATTTGGAATGCCTGCTTTATTTTTAGCCAGACCATAGAGGCAGGAGTGGCATGGGGCCCAGAGAAAGTCTTCCAATAGTCAGGTGACCAAATGATAGAAACATAATTCACAGTAGTGCCCTCTGGTTGCCATCTCCCTAAATGCCATCTGCATTTCTCATGCAAGGGTAATGAAGACATTTAAATATTCATTGCTAATTGCTTGTCAAGTCTCTGTACATCCAATGTGAGTGCCTGCTACTTGGACCACAATTTGATTTGGAATGCTAAGCCAAAATATTGAGTTGGCGAATTATTTGAGATACAAATATACCAAAATTAGATCTGCAAAGACATCAAGTAATTTAAAAACATGCAGTACATGATTTGCATTCATGGAGAACATAGCATTACAAACTAAATTATGTTAAGGAAAATATAACGCTTATTCTAAACCACAAATACTATTAAGTTGCTCCCAAATTAAGAAATTGGGTGGTTTTAAGAACAGAAAAAGCATGTAATGAAAAGTTGACAACTTTCTCTCAAACTTTCCAGCATTACTGTGAGGATGATGTGGTTCCAAAACAATTTTAAGAATAGCATCTACTGGATTTCATCACAATCAAGTTTCTTTATAATCATCCACTAAATTTTCTGAGGAACACAGTCACAAACTGTACTAGTGCTTCATATAAACTGAAGAACTGCTACTGACACAATAAAATGTTCAACTGCTTAACATAATTGTATTAAAGGTAAAGTGCCCAATTAATGCTCTCACAAAGAACTAAGATGATATTGAAATCTTTAATACAGTGCATGTTTTTATCTCTACAAAATCTCTGACAATACCACAATTGTACCGACTAGATTAAAAATTCTGATAATTCAATGGCCTTGGAACTCCTGTACTTTATTCATCAAAATCTGCCCATGATTTAATAGAAAATACTTTTAAATTGTCAGCATACAATACAGTAGGGAAATAAAACAGAAAATAGTTTATATTAACTTTAGTTCCAGAAATTTATGCAGTATTAAAGTTGAAATAAGTTACACATTTAGAAATATAGAATCTGACACAATTTGCTTTGGGTATGGAATTAGTGTTTTTAGCAGCTTTGTTCTGAATTTCTTTTGCTGAGAGAGTCTACATATAGATATATGGTAGACTCAGAGCTCTAAGGGCACTAGCTGAACAGACTCTTTACACTAATGTAGTTGTTAAAATAAAAGACAACAGCACTAAGAAACTCCCACATGCTGCTGACATGATCTGATAGTCCCTCGGTCGGTGAAGACTTTACTTTCTTTAGGGAAATATACTTGGCATGGATCACCTCTCAGGTTTTGATGCTACATATTTTCTAGAGAATGTTCCATTCTAAAGCAAGGTTTTTAAAGAAGAAATAGTAAGATGAAGGCAATCAGAGTAGAAAAATTAATGAAACATTAAGTATCTTCTAAGATTCTGTGTTTAGCCCTATGGATCCTATGGCCATCTTACCAAGAGGCTAAAAGTAAAAAATGATAAGCAGAGAAATTGCAATCAGTTTTTAAAGCAAGTAATCTCTATCCACTTTTAAAGCACACAGTATAACAAAATGATTCAAAGTGGAGCTTACCATATTTCTCAAAGAGAATGTCAGTTGGACAAAGTAGAAATCAACATAGTAAGCTACACTTTTTTAGTAACTCTTTGTTAGAGGTAATTGGAAGAATTGGAAAATGTTCAATGTGCCTTTAATTAAAATATATTTTGATAGCATGTAAATCCAAATAGTAACAGTGCTACATTTTAGAAAACTTAGTAGACAATAAAATCAGAAGACATAAAGGAATTGACTTAAGGAGGATGAGATAATAACAACCCAAGTGGAGAATAATGTCCATATAATTGATTCTATAGGCAAATTTTGTATATAAGCCATATGAATAAAGTAGTTATAAATTTACACAGTAGTTATAAATTTACATAGAAGCCTAGGTAAGACATCGAACTGCCAAAAGAAATAAGTTAGATTTAACAATAATTCTCAATACTCAAATTAGGTAAATGCAATCTATACAGGAGTATGAGGAGGAGAATCCAATGTTATAAAACATAAATGCTAGTATACCTGAAAGATTCCCCCCACATTATTCCTTTTAATCCCACTCATCTTCAGTCAGCCCCTCCATAAAAGTATCTACACCTCTAAAACTCAACCATTTGAGATTCTATATTCTGGTTCAAATGTTTCCTTTTCCAAAATCCTTCCTTTATATGTATAAGTACCACTGAGAATGGGAATATTTTGATTATCAAAGTTCTTATAAGTAAATCTTTTCTCAATTTAGGCAGCTGTGACAAAACATGCAGAGAAGATAATCATACAGGAAGTGGGGTAAACAAGAATATGTTGAAAATAAGACTCACCAAGTATATTGAGTTTTGAAAAACAGAAGTAATGTTGAGGGATAGGTATCCATTTTTACCAACTTTATAATCTTGGTTCCAAGTAGTTTTGATAAAAATCATATGGGCCAAGAATTTATACAGAAACAGCATAGCATGCCTGATTTTAAGATTCAGTTTTGTAAAACACAAATGTAGCATAATACTTATATTTTATTGCACTTTTATTGCTATTCAAATGCTGATCTAAAACTGACAAGATTCATTGGTCGTTTCTTCCCTATCTCCTTTCTACTAGAAGACAGCAAGAATCAAAGAGAAACAAACACATTTAAGGAAACACTTGCAAAAGTTCTGAACTTCTTGGAGTAATTTCAGAGTAGAGGGCACAAAGAGATTAATTACTACAAAGTAGTCAAAATGAGAGTCCAGGAGATTTATAAATAAAGGCCAAACAAAATGACCTGTAAGTTTTCTCTCTTGAATAAATACTAGCAATTGGATGGCAACCAGATTTCCTTTGGAAAGATAAGTCTTATACAGCTAACCAAATCTCATACAACTCTGGAGGTTTGCTAAAACAATAGGTAATATTAAGTTAACTCAACTATTCCTTAAAAATTCCTTAAAAACATAGGTATTGACTTGAACAAAAATGGAAGTGAGTTGTATCTCATCTACTGAAGAAAAGTAAGTTGCAGACTATATAATTCTTGGGCTCAGATGAATAATTCTAAAACTCAACATCCAAAGACCTATTATTAGTGTATTAATATTCACTTTGGAAATTTGGCAGCTGGCCTTTGGCTTTGTGACTTATTCAATGACTTGCATAATAGGGAACAGCACGTGTATTGTTTGCATATGACACCAAGCAATGATGGAACTCAACACTGACAACTGAGAACTAAAGAGGTGTAAGCAATTCATTAATTAGAAGTGGTCAGTATAAATCCATATTTCATATCCCCCAAATTATTTTGAATGGATAAAGGCCACAGGGATTAATGGTAACACGGCACACTTGAGGGTAGAAAATAATGGGTTTTGGCATCAAGAACAGCACATTTTAACCAAACTCTAACTACCATATATGTTAGCCATATCACTTCAGACAAGTCAATTAACCTCTCCAAGTCCCAGAATCCTAACTTGTAAACCGAGGTTCAAATATGTGATAGATTCTCATTAAATGTTTGCAAACATGTAAGAAAGATATTCTTTTTAATATTAGAGAAAATTTTCAATAGGGAAAATTGGAAATATAAAGGTTTTTTCTAATACACAGGAATTACAGAAATAATTCAATATGAACATTGAGTTACTATGGTTATGATACTCTATTGTTTACGCAAGGTCAGTCGACAAATATGAATTAAATACAATGAGCAACTTTTTTAAAATTGCTTTTTCCCTCTTATCTATCATTTACTGCAAAGTATTTAATCTTCTTACTTTTTCTTTTTCCTACTTACTTAGACATGATGAGTTACAGTTTCATAATGTAAGTCAGATACATATTTAAAATGAAAACTTTCCCTACTCTATTAGTTCATTTTATACACACAGACTCCCCACAGAAGCAAACAAAACAAAACAAAATCCTGAAAATTCATTGTATTTGCAAAGGCTCTGGTGGACACCATATACTGATATTTCAAAGAGTAGTCAAAACAAAAGAATATACAAGCCATATCTTACAGAAGGTAGATATTTCCTTAGTTACTGAATCCTAACTTAAATAGTTCATGCATAGATGGTTCCCCATTATTCCCTGAAACTGGGATTCATATAAGTGATGAGCTTTGCTCTCCACCAGGCACATATATATAAAGAGAGAGATGGGCTGTGGATCAGCTACCATAATGGACATCCCTGAAATAAAGCTCACAAAGCTATAAAACTCATAAAAAGCATATGCATGAAATGACAGAATAGAGTGTGACTGTCAAATGTTGACTTAGTAACAGTTAAACCCCTTCTGGCTGCACTTTTTTATGGTTTCCTACTAGACTAATGCCCAGGGAAGAAGAAAGAAACAAAAACAGGATTTTAACCCTTCAATTATGTGAATCTCACAGACCATCAAAGAAGATGAAACATTATTTATAATGTCATAATGATTTATCAACTAGAGTTTTCTTTCATCAGCTTAAGTAAAATATAAAGAACACTGCATCTGCCCACCCCCACAACGTCTCAATTTCACTTTTGCTTATTGGTATCTCTATTTTCTATAAAATAACCATCCACTCACATAATCTAACAACACAAATGGTAGAAAAACCTTTCTTGTAAATTATGTTTAAGTTATACATAAATATACACATACACAAACACATACTCACACACTTTCCCCTAACATCAATGAAAAAACAAAGTAAAGAAATCTTTCATGACTTTTCCCTTGTCAAGGATGGATTTATCCATTAGAATATCTACAGATACTTTGAGTTCTGGAATCTAGTATTCTTGAGGAATATTTTTCCATTCATTGTCTCTGTCAGAGAATCATAGGGATATATGGACCCTTCCAAGCAAGGGTTTGGAACAGCCCATATATGTCTGCTACTCCAGTCATCTACAAAATTACCCTTTTATCTAACCTGGGGCTTTTTCCCTTTGAAATTCAAATTTAGATTCAGATTTAAAGTTTGTTCCATAATCTGATTTACTTTTAGGAAATTTGGTAGCCAGCATGATGAGAAGTTATTTGAAGTGTAATTGTAGCTAGATTTCATAGGAGTATAGTTTAGCAAGGCAATCTGATCAAAGTGGAATGTATTGGCATATCAAGTTTTCATACAGAGTACTATGGAGTTGAAAACAGATAAACTGGTTTAGACAGAAACATAGCTTCTATAAATTCAAGGGTCTTAGATCAAGTGAATAACTTTACAGGATAATAAAGTGGCCTGTGGGTAAAATCAAGGAATCTACTTAATGATTTTTAAAGAAATGTTTGTAAAGGAGGAGAAATATACAAAAATTGAGGCCAAATCACTAATGCTGATTTTAACAAATAGAGAAATTTAAGGAACAACAATCTAAGAACTTAATGTATTTTCCAGAAAAGATAGAAATGGGTACAAAGATTAGTTAAGAACACTTGGTAGTGGTTGTGGTAACAAGAAGCTACAATGAATTTGTTAAGGAAAATATTATAATGATCTTGTTGTCTTTTTCTACACTGGCTGGAATTCAGATGAGCCAAGCTTAATGACAGTGATTACTTGGACCTAACTCAGGTTTGGATGATTCTATAAATATCCTTGGCCCTGAAAAAATGTTTTGGAGCGGGAAGAGGAAATCAACAATAGCTGCCTTAACTATATTGAGAACCTCCATGTTTAAAAATTAGAACCATGACCTCTTATTTGGGAGGCACAGAATTTGACCATATACAGCAAGGGACAGAACAGAGATCAAAGATTATAAACTATCAGGTGAAAGATAATAAACCACTGAAGGAAGATTTATCTAGTATTTTTAGCTGTCTATTCATTGAATGTGCTGCCTCAGGATGTAAGAAATTTCATCTCCCTGGAGGTTTGCAAGTATTGGCTATATGACTACCTGTCTGGTATTCAAGAGATACTAAACAGGCAAGTCAATGTCAGATGACAGCTTGGATTGAAGACCCTTTTCATTTTCTTTCAAATGGTAGCTCCATAATTTTATATCCTATTTGATTGAACTCCATATAACAGACTTAAGATATCTGACAAATGTATAAAACTGCATATTTTCTCTGTCTGTAAAATTCTCTATCTCCTCAAAAGTTGTTAATTAATAAGTTTCAATACTTAAAGCCACTCCACTTATAATTGAGAATTCCATAATTGTTTTCTTAAATTCAAGGAAGATATTTCAAATTATGAAATATCAAAACTAATTATGGTTACTGAAATATATCTGTGAGGAGGCCATCCAATAATAATGAGACTTACAGATTCAGATATGTTCTCAAAGATACAGTTGTATGACCAGATTCAACATGACTAATTAGTGCTTGAAATAGGAACCCATGGAGAGAAATAAGTCATCATTAGCTGGATGTGTAATATACAGAAATACTGCTTAAAGGAATGTTGTGGAAAACAACTCACAAAGAAGGTATACATGAACCCTGTCACAGTAAAATCCTGGATTTTGCTTAGCTGTCACAGTGGTGCTTATGGTGTACACCTGAGGGGAGGCAGAAGAGGAAAACCTAAGACCTCAGATATCAGATGCCAGTACATGTGGTCAGGATTCAACCAATGTCTACAAAAATGTTTGCTGTTCTTCCACACCAGGGAAGTCATATATACTTTGCACTTTGAGTCAAATCAGAAGGGTTAATGTGAGAGAAAAACAGGCTACTAACAAAGAAGAATAATACAATTTATAACCTACACAGGATGTCCAGTGTGTGTGTGGGTGTGCACAAATGTAAACTCAAAACTGGAAAGTTGTCTTATGATAATTGTTCTATAAACAATGAGTAACTTGGTCACTGAGCTATAGAAACATACAGGATGTTTTTCTTTAATTTTTCCTTTGCATGAAATAAAAGGTATAAGATTGTCAGCATTCTTACAAATATACCCTTGATGGCCAAAACTTTAGTTAAATAGATCAAACTGGACTATATTACAGAGTCATGGTTTGGTTCAGAAATGCTAGTCTTGACAAATAGACAGGCACACCAGGGAATAGCTCACTTTTCAATTATCCATGATTGTTTTAGTTGAAGAGAGAGAAAAGGAAATTAGTACAGATATTTAAAATCTCATAAATCATAATGAACAGCTAAAATGTAATCCCATGTTTTATCAGAGTTGCTGGGAGAAGCAAAGAAAATAAGATTGAACATATGCTTTTTGTTTTTTTGGTACACTGCCTAATGGAGGGGTGGTACATGGTAAAGGGAAGTAGGAAAAACAAATAATTGGATAAAAGATGCACAAATTGTGGAAATGGTGATTGCTTAACAGAGGTTTTTGTGATAAAGCTTCAAAAATGTGCTCAAGAATACACATGTCCAATGCAGGGTCATAAACTACTCAAATAGGCACATTGGGATTTTCTTGACACCCTCCTCTGTGGTTCATTAAAAATGCATTGGCCTTGGAGCCAGAAAATCCAAGTCCAAACCCTGATCTACCACTTGAATGCCTATATTCCTCTCAGATCTGTTCTGCTGACATGATAGCATGAGAGTGAAATATGACAGGAAAATATTGCAAATTTTAAGTCAAAAAAATTATTGATCTATAGCTATTACTGCTCCTATGACTCATGGGCATAAGCAAGTCTTTCTCATTGGTAAAAGAAGAGAAAATGTGTGATTGGAAAGTTTCAATGACACCTTTTGAAAAAATGCTACTTTTTGAATATTTTTCTGGGAATTTTTAATTCATATTGGTTAGATAGCTTGCAAAAACGTGGTAACAGAGAACACATCTGCTAAATATCAGGTATTTGAAAAATAATTCTTTAATTATTTCATTGTCTTACTGTGAAACTATCTTAAAGTAATTTGATTTTGAGGAAGAGAGATTCATGGACAAAGGAAGAAAAGACCACTCTTGATAGGCTATATTTTTAAAAGTAATACTTTTGAAAAGAAAATAACAACTTTTTTCTAAAAGCAAAAGTGAGCCATTACTTATAGAAAATTTAGAAAATCTGGAAACATGGAGATACATACGTAAATTTATAGCCCCATCACCTTGACATACCTATTGCTTACATTTTGTTGTATATTGTTCTAGTCTTTTATCTATCGGCCATGGAAATACAATTTTAAAATACCTAAATTATTCTCTACATAGCATTTTCTAACTTCCTTTATTGGGAATACTATTGTTAGCAGCATCTACTCATATTCTTAAATGAACAGAGAGTTTCAATCATCAGAGAGGTCTGTGGGGTCCCTCTGAAAACCCTGTTTGGTGTGCCCTGTGAGTCTCATTTTATTGGACCATCCTGCACTAACCCTCTACCAGAATGATGTAAAGAACACAAGACTCTCTGTTTGAAAACATGCACAGCTTTTCTAGGCTCGAAAATTAAACCATAAAAAGTTTACTGAAAAAAAAAAACCTTTAAAAAGCTCCTTAAAAACTCACACCATAATTGCTCCCCACCAAGCGTGGGCACTTGCTAGCTGCAAGTAGTGGCACTGTGACAAATGTAGCAAAACTGAAAGCGGGCTATACTAAGAGAAAGAAAAAGTCTTCCACTGGCCATCTGTGAAAATAAGGCATGTGGCCATTAAATGCAGAGGCTGTAAATATACACAAACTCCATGAAGCAAATGGCAAAAAAGGACTAAACTTCAAGCTCAAACAAATCAAAATGTTTAATGCATAGTTACCACTGCTGGACGAAAACAGCTCTGATCTTTGCAGTCTGCAAACTCGGCATGTATTTCAATTACTAAATACCCCCAGAAAGGAAAGAAAGAAAAAGAAAGAAATGAAAAGACATAGAAGAAAACCGTCTGGAACAAAAGGCTATATAGATGGCCTATACTCAATTTCCAGCAACAAACAGCCCCTTTAACTTGCACCAGCCTGTTGAGAATGTTGATTGGAATTACTGAAAGGCTGACATATAGAGTGATGGATGGGTGATGACATAATACCTATTTGCCTTTTTGTCATGGTTTTTGAAAACTGGCTGCTCTATGCTGATAATATTCACCAAGGGGTTTCCTCTCTCGTCCTGTCCCATAAGAAGTGTTCCCTAGCTAAGACACTCAGAATTAAGGTTTCATGAATGAAAAACAAAGGAAAGAAAACCCAAGGATCAAATGCCAACTTGCACATAAAAAGCTGGTCTAGATTTTCTAATAATCACTTGCCTAGAAAGCAGTTCCCTGTCCATTTCATATAAATTTTCAGAATAGAGAGACACCAATAATAAAAAGACAAATATTCACCTTCAGATATTATGAATTTTTAAATTTATATCACCAAGCAATTATATGCAAATAATATATATTCACTTTTATAAAAAGAAAAATAATAATCAGTTGTGTTATTTCAATTTGCTCCTAGGAAAATTCTATCCAAAGAGTTTAAAGACTGGGAATATTTTTTTTAAAGCACACACAAATGCACAGACACTCACACAGGTAAAAATCTCCTGCTTTATGACAGACTTAGTTGCAAAGATTTATCTTATTTCCTCCAAAAGGATATACCTGCCATGCCTACCTCCTTTGCATAGTCCTTCTCTAACCATTGGAATATCTAGTTCCAATATGATTTTGGTAACTCATTTTAGCTAATGGCAATATTTACAAAAGCCATCTAGAAATTACTAATTGAAGCATCTTCCAGTGAATGAAGAGACATACATTCTTTCAGGCTCACTTTTTCAAAGCAAGGCCTGTAACTGGCAATTCCTCACAGCCCTTCCCCTTATCTAAAGGAAGGAGCATGTGTTAGATAACACTGAACTAGATGCACTGTGTCAGTTTTTGAAGAGTTAACACCGCTGGTCCCATCCATCAGATGGCCAGCGAAGCATCAGTAAAGAATGATGGATGTAAAATTATTACAGAGCTGCCATCCGATACACTTACTGCCATTTGTAACTAATGCTGGGAATGACACACTTTTTTTTCATTATTAAACATCCACATTAAGTCAACATTGGTCACTGTCATTTCATGTTTGGCACTCTGTTAAAGGGAAAGAAAAGGGTTGACACTGGCAGAAAAGGAGTGACTTGTAATGGAAGATATTCCAAGTGCTCACATAATAAAATTAACCTTTGTTTACAAATCAGCCTACATATCTTGGGTAGGGATTCTTATGAATATAACTGACAAGCAGCTGAAAAGAGAAACTGGTGTAACTCTTGGGTAAATTATTATTTAAAATATGCATGCTATTGACCCAAATTTTCACCTTGTTCTACAGAAATTTGAAAAGATTTTTCACAAGCCACAAAAGTAAAAGATATTTCCCAGCAATTATTTGTAATAGATGAATTTATAATAAGTGTGCATGATTATATTCCAGGTACACTGTAGGCAATTAATATTTGATGGATAAATGCTCCACCTTAAGAAATGTATGCATACATTTGCATGCTTATTTTTGTGAGTGACATCTGTTTCACATTTAATAAAAGCAAGACAAAAGTTGGTTTTAACATGTATGGATCATGGGCATAAACACATACTCATAGATTTAACCTATCTACAAGCAATGTTTTAAATGTAGAAAGGCTTTATGTCATTTAATTCTTCATGAACTACAGACAAAGTAAAAAACTCTGGACTGGTAATGGTGGAAGAGCAAACAGTAGATAGATGACAATAATTATGGATACACAAAACAACAGAATTTCATGAATGCAATATTTGAGAGCTCTGATATCATTTATATAATGTAGCTGTGGCTAAAAATTGCCTGTTCCTACCCGATAGCCACTCCATTCCTTCTTTACTTCCCTACAAATATCACCTCTGATTTCAAGATATCCCTTGATCCTAGAGGAGAGTAAGTTCTCTAATTCACTCATAGAAAATAATTCATGATCATCCTAAATCAGTTGTTTTGCTTTTGGCTGGTAATTTCCTTAAAAAAATATATGTATGACCCTATCAGATGTTTGTGCAACCACCTAGTGATGGGGAATGATATATCCCCAGGTGAAGGAAGAGTGAACTTAGCAAAGAGAAAACTTTGAGTCTTCGAGCCTTCAGGTGGATGGGATAGTTATAGGCGTAGCAATCACTTTGCTACTCAAAGGGATAAAGAGTCACAGAGATTTCAACCTTGATATCATTGAGCCAATGAACTAAGGCCACCAACCTGAACTTTGTTATATAATAATAATTCAACACTATTTATTTAAACTATTATACTTAAATTTCCTAATGCATGTAGAGAAATGATTTTCTAACAGACACTGTAGCATAGGTATAATCCTAGGACAACCACATTTGAAAAGACAGAAATAAGGTAGTGGAAAACTTCTCATCAATTCCTCATTTTGGTTGAATATACTAAGCCTCTGTCATATTAATACTGCCTGGTGTTACCAAGAAACAAAAAATAAGGCTTTGAGGATCTCATCTTAGGTATAGATACCTTCAAATACAAGACCAGTGCAGTTGACTATAGGGTTGACATTGGGTGATTTAATTTTAATGAAGCAAATTGGGTATTTTTGTTTTGTTTTGTTCTTTTATAAAACAAATGTAAAAGAGCCTCTTTTCTGCTTCTTCACACCTGAGAAGCTTACTTTTTTATCCATAAAACTGAGATTAGTGTTCTAATGTTATCCTTAGTGGAGCTGTGTGGTAAAAGATAACATTATGTGAATATACAATCAGTCTATAATTAACCGGAGATGACAATTATAAATAACAAGTGTCCCAGAGTTTCCAAGAAACCTGACACACACAGTTCTTGGGTATGTTGAAACACTTCCAAGAAAAGTAAAGAAGTGAAAAATCTTTTAGAAGTCTTCAATTAAAATGTGTTTCAGTAAAAATGACTTTCATGATGTGTTTTGGTACATATTACTGGAAAAACATTTGTCCCTATCTTCACACCTCTAATTGTTTTCACTGGCCAATTACAGCTTTTCAGAATTAAGACCTTCTAGTTGGGACAACCATGTTGGCTCTTTGAAAAAAAGTTAATAAAAGTGTGTAAGTTTTATGTACCCAAGAAAACAGATCTCTGCTGTAGTATTCTAAGTATCTGGATCTCAGGTCATGATATCTATCTCAGGCTAAATTTCTCTTCTTTCTCCCTTTCCTTTATCCTGGGTCCTTCCATTTTTCCTTTTGCTGTATCTCTCTCTTTTCTTGTATTTCACATACTTTCTGGGTTTAGGGAGATATGAATATTATTTTAGATAGAAAAAAACCTTTATTTTGGGATTCAAATTATATGATAAAATTACAGTTCAAAATATAAAAGGAATTATCCTATATTGTTTATGTCTTTCTTCAAGAACAGTGAAGCAAAATTTCAAACCAATTACTAATGTGTGTGTGTGTGTGTGTGTGTGTGTGTGTGTGTGTGTGTGTGTATAGCTGAATGATTATAAAATTCTGACAAAAAGACAAGTATTAGGAAAATACCAGCATAATATGCATAGTGATGTTGTTTCATGTAGAAGAACAAGTATCTGTCTTTGTCATCACAGATTTATAATTGATCTGACTTGCTAAGTGATATGGGATCTTTATTCAACCTCAATAAATGAGCTCACACATATAAGCATGTGATGATTAATAGTCAAAATAGTAATTTTCTCTAAACTGTATGCACCATAAAGGGAGAGCCCATATTTTCTGGTTTAAAACAATACCTCCAGTACATACAAGAGTCCCAAATACATAGTAGATGCTAATGTTAAATAATTACTAATTAAAAGATATAAGATTTCACATTTCTCATAAATTACACAGACATAGATTGACCCACTGTAGGAATGACACTCAAGTCAGTTCAACAGGGAATGGCAACCACAATGCACACTAATGCCTGCTTCAAAGAGCTTCAATAATCTCAATCTTATTCTCAGGTGTCAGAGTCACATAAGGAATGAATTAATTCAGATCCTTTAGTTGAGGAGGCTTACTTATAAAAAGATCTTGTCATGCTATGACACTAGTGGAACTGCGTTCTTTTCATAATTTAAGATTTTTACTTAAAATCCAATAAAAACATGAGTTCAACATTTACCTACATTGAAAGTGCATGGTGAAGAGATTCATGAATGACCTTGAGAATAGAGACATCTTAACTGGCTAGCAGGTATTGGCTGGTATTACTTCAAAAACAGAGGGCTTTTTATAAGTCATTAAACTTTATAAAAGAGAAAAGAAAAAAGCAGCAGGAGCTTTCCACGAAGACATCTCTACTCCCACTACCAAAATAGAAGGTGCTAATCAGAGAAATAAAATAAAATATGAGTGGAGGTGGGACACATAGTGGAAGGTCTTCTAACAATGGACAAGTGTGGAATAAAGTAAATGCAGATGGTTCCACTCCTGTTACTTAATCAAAAGGCTGTGCAGAGTCACTGGAGCCAGCATAAAGTCATGTATTAGAACAACAGCTGATCTGTATTAGAGAAGATTAACTCACAGTGCCATGGTGGAGGGCCCAGGATTATTTTATGTACTTCCATTGCCTTACAAGCCGTCAGCACAATTATTGCCCTCCGATGTGAATGACTGATCTGTAACCACAGCTAAACAGCATGCTGCTTAGGGGCCTAGGAGCTTCATGAAGATGAATTTCCATACCATCAAAGTGCTTTTAATGGGCTCCCTGATCCAACCACAAGGCCTGTTTTGCAAGTATATAGAACTCAGGATGAAGGCTTCCTGTCCAAAAGGATTTGGTCGGTTGTCACTTGACAATTCCCAGCCAGCACAGGGGAGGAGAGGGGGGAGATAGGTAAAGTTGTCTCTGCTTCAGAGGATTAAAAAAAAAAAAAGGGTACAGATGCTTGCTGAATGCAACCAACTGCTGTACCCACAGCTGAATTCAATGCGCTTAACAAATAACGGCAATTTAGCTATGCTTGCGAGGAATAGCTTGAGTCACTTTGCATTAGCATCTGGCTGAGTGTTAAACTCATTTCTACATGGGGAGCAGAGAAAAGGAATTTCTGTTCGAGCATCCTTTCAAGAATGTTTAAATATTTGAATATAAATTCCTTTATGCTTGCTATCATTCTTTCTTAGAGCTGTCACTTTCCTTTTCCCCTTCCCTTCTGGTGCTTAGCTATAAAAATTGTGTGTCCTTCTCACTGCTCTAGTATTGCACTTGTAAGACTGCAAGCCATGGATCTGGACCCATGCTTTGCTTTCCCCCTCTGGAGACACAGCACCATTGAAATTTTTACCCAAGGGAGGACCAGAGGAAAGAGGAACTTTGACACATCTCCTTCGCCATTTCACCTGCACTATGCAGATTGTAAATTTCTAAGCGATTATACATCAAATTCCATATAAAACCCAGGGAACCAAAAATCTGTTCAAATTAGCAATCTGCTCATTTTGGACAATTTTGCTTGGCTCCTGTGCTTCTCATTAGGATGAACTTTCAAGTTATTGTTAAGTAGCTGATAATTTTTATCCCTTATCTACTCAATCTATAGGACTATGTAAAGGGATTCAGTGATACTTCAAAATTTCCATTCAAAACATGTAAAACATTATCAAAAGAAGTACATCACTCTGAGAATTCCATATTGGCATAATATTTTTTCTGAATAAAACACAATGTATGCTAAAACAAAACAGCTTGAAATCATTTATTTCAGGCAAATTCAGAAGTTTCACTGGCTTTAGGTATAATGTATTATGTCAAAGTTTAAAAAAGCACAGTTTCTTTTATGATAAAGTCAAATTTTCCATTTTTGCAGTCACCTACCACTGAAGAGTGGAAACATTATGACAAGCTCAGGTTCCTACATACTTAGAATACAAGTATGGGTATCATCCAAGCTTATGCTGAGTAAAGAAGATTCAGTGTTTTCAAATTCAGCTCATCTCCAAATACAAGTTAAGCATCTCTGTAAGGCAAACCTTTCACTCAGACTCAGCTATTTCAAATGCTACTTCATTTTGATACAAACTGGTGGCATAGAAGGGACAATTAATTGTCAATAAGGTTTGGAAAGGGGTAAAGAGAACTACAAAGCTTCTTATTTCCAGGTGGTTTTGATGAGGATGGGCGAAGGAACCTCTGCATCGATGGAGGGAAAACGAGGGAGGGAGAACCATCATTCTGAGAATGTGAGATGAAAAGATTAAAACGAAAGGCATCCAGTCACTTTAAGTGTTCTTAGAGAGCAAGTTACGTTGAGAACTAACCTTTTCTGTCCGGCAGTTATTGAGACCCAGACTATTCACAACAGCCACCTTCCCATCAAGCACCTGTTGTTCCCTTCGAAGCTGTTCCTTCATCTGCCGAGCCTCTTGGATTGCCTTGGTGACAGCATCATGGTCATTTAAATAACCTGAAAGTAAGACAGGTCAAATGTATAAATGTATAGATAGGCTGGCCTTAACCGTAACAATTACTTCTTTTTGGTATAATGGTTAATAACTGTTTTATGATAATGTCTTCCTGGAATTTGTCTAAAATAAATGAATGAATGAATGAATGACTGCTAACTGATTCACATAGGCATCCACAAACATCTTGTCAAATATTTGTAATAACAACACAATGTTTAAGTGAAATATGGTTGTTTCCAAAAATTTAGAAAGTTTAAAATATAATTTTGAATTTTAATTTAATATTAGCATTTTATAGTATGAAAATAAAACCTATCTTTGATGGTTTTTCATACAAGTAAAATTTGCATGTTACAACAGGATCTGTTGTTAAGTGTTGATAATTACACTATGTTTACTGAATCACTCATAGTATTAGAAAAATCAGTTTAGCGCTTGTGTATAACACTATTAGGTTTGTTATAAACTGAAGGAATAAATTATTATGAACTGACTCAAAGAAGAACATTTTCTCCCTAAATTCATTTACAGTGGAAATAAACTACAGGTGGCAGTGGTTTACTATGGATGCAAACTTATTACAGTGAAGAGGCTAAATTTCAGGCACAGAATGTAACAAAGCACCTGTAACTGATAAGAAATTGTGGCCACTGTTAACTACAGTCACACTTAATTTACACTCTTACTAATATGGTCAAATGACCAGTTTGTGTCTGTATCTCCACAACTCAGGTTAGTGAAAAATACTACCAAAATCTTTCTTTTAATGAATAAGAAAGGTAAGGAGCTAAACTAATTTTCTACTTTATTTTAACACTTGTCATTTATTTATTTGCTGCACATTATTATGATGAGGTGCATGATCTTAGGGTAGAATACTAATGGGAAATGATGGTTTTTGCAAATATTTAAAAGAAAGCTAATATCTCATCTTTCTCTCTCCCTATCTTTAACTGGGGCATAAAATGGCATAAAATGAATCTGTAATATGAAATTGCCCAGAAAAGGGACTTGTTTGTGACATGAGGCTAAATCTAACCAGATCCATTGGTGAATTGTGACAGATGGAGGGACTGTGAGACAGAAGGCAGGCACTAATCACACATAAAATGACCGGCTTGCCTCAACATGTTCCATGTATTCCAGCAAACTTTACACCCTAATCCATTTTTAGAACAAAAAACATCTGGGCCATAAATCCTCTAATCTGCCAAAACACGCTATTAAATCCCATGATTTGTTGAAAAACACTAAGATTAAAGAAAGGAAATATAAAATGGCTAACTGCCGTGTTAGGAAAGTGTTATTAATACTCTTTCTTTGTCTCAATTATGAATGTTCTGGTACTAAAGAGCCTTGTCTAATCATGTCAGATTACACATCCACATTGTATTGCTAGACTCTTCTATCTGATCTGCTGATTGCCAAGAACCATAAAATATTTTCTTGCTGCTTAAACATTTCTATTGAAGAGACTGGATGTGAGATTAGTGCAGTGCTTTGGTGCAGGTTGTGATCCTTCCCCCATGCCCCCACCCCTCACTACACACAGTCCAGCCCTGGTCTTCTCTTCTTGGGGCCAAGAGATAAGTCCCAGGAGGGTGATAGAAGGGAAAGCTTGAGAACTGTTATATGTTTTGCCTTTCAGAGCTAATCATTGGAATTTATTCAAAGAATGAAGCCCCCTGCTTCTTATACATAGTATAAATTGGAAACAAGCATTTAGATCTAGGATTGCTCTTTAGGGTTAATATTTACTGCAAAGGTTAGTTGTATTTAATGTTATATTATCCTCAACATCATGACTTAGTTCTCTTGACCAAACTTCTCAATATATTATTCTTGGGGTTATGCTGTCCTTTCATATTTCTAGAACAATATAGCGCTCATATGACAGTGATGGCACAGGTGCATTTACTTAGTAAGATATTAAGATCATCAACCCAATTGTCCTGTCCTTTAACCCCTGTTTGTGTTCAGGCTGCCACCATGTATTTTTGTGGTCTTCTATGTCATCTGTTCAGCTTTTTCAGAACACAAATATATTTGAAATGGTGTAGCACATGCTGTTGAATAACAGCATGGATTCTTTGTGCTTTTTAGGGACTACCAAGATAATATTGTATAGGAAAATGATTACTGTAGAAGAAGAACATAAATTATATTGGAGGTGAAAACTGCCAAACCTATGTCCTACAAAGATTACTTCCACTTTGAGTTGTTTGTGTGCAAATGGAAATAGGTGTTCACTTTAATTAAATGCTGTGGCTTTTAGAGACTCTCCAGTTTTAGTAATAATGCTATATGAAATTCTCAGATTTTTATCTGCCATGTTAGATCATAAGGCCATTTACGTCTCAGAGTTCAATCTTAACAGGTTTACGTGCAGCATCTTTACATATTGTTCTCATCCGAGTCACCAAATCCCCATTACTGATGAATTCTTCTCTTGGCAATGGCCTTTCCTCGGGTTCTGGAAAGACCAGGAAGGTTGAACATTCGCTTCCTGCCCTCAGCCTGACTCCTACCCTCTGCTAGTTTCAAATGACCATTTATGCCCATCTCCCCTCCTGCTTCAATGAAAATGTCATTCCTACTTTCAGCCAAGAAAAATCCCCTAGAATCAAGTTCAAGATTTCTCCTTCTCATCATTGATGGTTCTTTTTCTCATATATTATTCATCTGGCTTCCTCTACCATCTCTACCACCTCTACCTATAAATACTAAAGGTTCTCTCCTCCCCTAAAACAAGCAAATAAAGTTTCTCTTAAAACTTTGTTTTGCTCTCTTTCCAGCTCTTTCTTATGCCTTTGAAGTCAGGTTTCTCAAGGAAGCTTTATTTCTTATTCTTCCATTGTCCCCTCACTCTGCTCTTCCCACTGCAATCTTATTTGTGCTTTCCTTGGTCTTTTAAGTTGCCAAATCTAAGAGCATTTTCCATTTCTTGCAGGATGACAGCATTGACCATCCTGTCATTATAGAAACTCCCTTCTTCCTTGTCTCTCAACATGGCACTGGTCCTCTTTCCTCTTTGCCTCCTCCCTCTTCACATTCTTGCCTGAGATCCTTTCTTTACCTGCTCCTTAGATTTTGGTCCAAGTTTCCAATCACAAGAAATAGTGTGTGTTTTGGAGTTTGACAAGCCTGAAGTAAAATCTTAGCTTTATTACTTACCAACTGTACAAGTTGTTTTACTTTTCTAAGTCTCATTTTTCTTATTGGTTCAATGGGGATAATGCAACATAACACAAATGATGTCAAGATTAAATGTGTTAGTACAGTCTCTTGACATAATAAATGGTCCATGAAATTTATTCACTATCATTTTATTTATAAAGTGGTCTAGTGAAATAAGTAGAATTTGGGGTCTGGATTCAGATGGATCTGGGTTTCCACTTCTTGGAAAGTGTGCTATATGACAAATTATAACACTTAATCCCTGTAAGTTTCCATTTCCCTCAACTGTAAAATGAATGTAATGATGACGGAAGAATTAAATGAAATAACACATGAGAAGAAGTAGATTGAATTTGGTATTTGAGGAGGTAGTAAATGTTAACTCCCTTCTTTCTTTTCTCTTTCATTTTCCCTATATGCTCAACCTCAGCATTCTTATTACAAGGCTTTGATCATGACAATGAAATCTGAGGGGATGGGCTAGGTGTGTTGCTCAATGGTAAAAGCTTGCTGAGCATGAACAAGGCCCTGGGTTTGACCCCTGCAATGCAAAACAAACAAATAGAAGTTCAATGAAATGCAATTCAGTCCATCAGAGTTCAAAGTGACCCAAAATGGTCACTTGAAACATTTAATTTGGCCTTTGTTATAAATTTAGGCAGCAATCACATCTAATAGCAGGATCAGAAGGGAAAGTATATATGCAGAAGTTTGGTGAGCCTCCCTGAAGGGAAATGAGAGGGCAAAGGCCAATATGACTTTTGCTGACTATTTCAAGTGAGATCTGGAAAGGGCTTCTCAGTACTCTAATGGAAGAAATTTGTGAGCTTCTGTAACTTCGTTTAGTTACCATAGTGTGATTTTTTTAATGCCTTGGTGTTTCTTCTTGACTACCACAAAAAAATCCTCAAAATTTCCTTTCTTCTTTTCCTTTCTCTCCTTTTCTTTTTTCTCCTTTTCTTTCTTTTCTCCTTTTTCTTTCTTTCTTACCCTTCCTTCCTTCCTTCCCTCTTTCCTTCCTTCCTTCCTTCCTTTTTCTTTCTTCCTTTCTTTCTCCCTTGTATACATTTTCTGGAGTGGAACGAAGAGGCAAATTGAAAAGTCCAATTTTGGAGAAGATAAGCTCTAAAGGGAAAGAATTAGTAATGTTTGCTCTTAAAGGAAAGAAAACAAAGAGGAAACTGAATCACCTAAAGTGGCTTGAATTGTGTTCCCTTAAAATATATACAGACCCCTTAACCCTCAGTACCTTTGAATGTGATCTTATTTGGAAATAGGATCTTTGAAGATGTAATTAAGGATCATGAGGTGAGATCACCCTGGATTTAGGGTAAGTCCTAAATTCAATGATTGGTGTCCCTATTAGAAAAATAAGATAAGATTTGACAGACAAAAAAGGCCTTGTGTATATAAAGGCAAAGATTGGAGTTATACATTGTAACCCAAGTAAGGCCAAGAATTGTCAGTGGCCACTCAGAACTGGGGAGAAGCATGGGACAGGTTCTCCTTCAGAGGGTCGAGTAGAACCAGCCATGCAGACACTTGGCTTCAGATCTGGTCTCCAGAATAGTGAGAGAATACATTTCTGTTTTAAGTTGCCCCATTTATGGTAATTTGTTGTGGAAGCCCCAGAACACCAATATCCTTCCTTTGTTTTTAAGAGTGCTTATAAGAATTTAGGGGATCCCATTACTGTATAATAACTAGTACCTGCCTCAATCCCTAATTTAAAAATATACATATGTGACTACTATGCTTTTCTATCTGAATGTCCCATGAAGACCTGGAATATAGCATGTATAGCACAGACTTGACCATTCTTCTAATGCCCCAATCTGCTTATTCTGCACATGGCAGAACTTTCTGGTTGTCCAACCAGTCACTTGGAAGTCATCTAAGATATCTCCATTACTCCATTCAGACAAAAGGCAATCAAGCTCTGGAACCTATGCCCCACCTCACAACCTCTCAAAGGTGCTGCTTCAACACCATGGTCCCTGCTTTCATTAAAGTCACTTCATATCTCCCTTAGGCTAGTACCTTCATCTCCCAACTGGTTTTCCTATTGTTATACTTATACCCCTTGAGCTCATCTCCTACTTTGCTTCCAGATAAAGCATTCCAAAATATTCCAAATAGGAGAATTGGTATGTCAAAATCCCTGCTTGAAAACCCATTTCTTGGTACTCTAAGGCTTAAAATAACATTTCATAAAGTGATGATCTCTATAGTCTGTAAAGTGCCTGCAGCTGTAGCCCTGTGGCATCCGATCCCGTCAGAACTTCCTTCATAAAGCTGTTTAAATGATTACTCATGATGATATTTCTTTAAATACTGACATTCCCTAGCAACTTATATCACAAACTGTTGTATCATTTGCCTGCAGCCGTAGCCCTGTGGCATCCGATCCCGTCAGATCTCGGAAGCTAAGCAGGGTCGGGCCTGGTTAGTACCTGGATGGGAGACCACCTGGGAACACCAGAAGCTGTAGGCTTGGGAGAAGGACCTGGCAAACCCCTCCCAAAAATCAATCTGCCATTGAAAACCCTATGAACAGCAGAGAAGCACTGACAATAGTGCTTCCCCTGTTGCACAGAGGGTCGCTATGAGTCGGATACCGACTGGACGGCACCTAACAACAACTAACATAGTCTGTAAAAAGTAATTCTATGTTCAAATATGTGTAAGAAATGCTGAATTAAAGTTAAAAAGGTTCTGCATTGCACTAAGTTTCAAAGTCTTGACTATCTTAATGTGCATTGTGAATCTTCAAGAGATAACAACAGTGTGCAGCCTTCCCCAAATGAACTGGAACTTTCAGAACTCTTTAATGTTCCCCCTCCCAAACATCACTCTGGGATAAGTTCCAAACCTTCAACATGGCCTGAAAGCCTCTTCATGTTATCAGCTCTGCTTATCCTTCCAGCGTCCCCTCCTGCTTGTCTCTCATGAGTCTGGTGTTTAAGCTGCACTGAGACTTTTTCCCAGTCCAGGGCCAGCCCTCCTTCCTCATGCCCCCACTCCTGTCTCCCAAGATTCTTCTTTTGCTGAAATGCTCTCTCCTTCTGGTGTGTTTGGGAATTTATTCAAAAGATACCCCTTCTGTGACACATCCCAGACGTGCTCCTTGGCAAGCTCAGGGCAGCCCATTTATCTACTCCTTTGAAATCTCATAAATGCTCTGATTGTCACATTGTCTTGCATTTTTCTGTTTGTCACATCAGCCTACAAAGTACCTGAAGGCATTTTTTCTTTCAATCTTTTATTCCTTTGCCCCACAACAGGGTCTTTTGAAGGAATAAATATAGTACCTATTTTTAAGTTGAAAGTATCTTATCTTTATAATTCCAAGTTCATTGATCATCTCTGTCTTATATCAATGGAAACTTGTACCACATGGTGCAGATTTATTAAAGTTCATGGATCTAACTGATAATATGAAGATAAAACAAATTCTTACTTAATACATATTTATTTTACATAAGATTTTTTAGCTATAAGTAAAAATAAGCATATAATGTTTCAAGTGGTTTTCAACAAATATTAATTTTCAATTTTTGAGGTCACTTATCATCATTGAATTTTTGGCACTCTAATATGTGGTAGTTATTTCCTCATCTGTGAAAGCTCACCAGAATCAGATAATAAATGGGAAAGCAATTTGTAAACTATAAAGTGCTATGCAAATATATTTGCCAGTTGTGGATGAATGATACTCCTAACTTTCTAATAATCCAATGGCTTTCTATGAATTACAATATTCTCACTTAATCACCTATGCTGATATAGGGTTTCTCATTAAAACCATCATGTAAGTTTTTCTCATTAAAAAATGTAAACTAACAGAACTTCAAGGTAATATTCTCCTTCATGTCATCATATTTTAAATTAGGAAGTTATAGAAATAACATAATTAAGGAACTTAAACATATTTCTCTTTTAATTTTATTTGGTTGATGTGTATCAAGCACATTTGCACAGATAAAGTTTTACTTTTCATGTGCCTCTGAGGAATCAGAGGTGAGAATAATACATTCCACTATGTTACAAAGGGCAATGACTGTAGACACCTGAAGACATAGTCTAATTGTTTCATTGGCTTGTCCTTCAGAGTTTGGAAAGTGTATGGCATAAAGATGTTTAATTTTCACTTAAAAGACAACTGAAAGGAAAAATGACTGAGATGAGCATTTAACTCAGAGAGACCACCAAGAAGTACCAACCAGAAAGAAAGAATGCCAACCCTGGGACTGTGGTTGCTAAAAAGGCCCAACGTCCCAAGGTGGTGAGTGTAGGCAACTTGCTAAGTTTTCATGTATATTTGCTTCCTTAAAATTAAAAGAAATGGGGTTGGGAGAGCAGTTTAGTGGTAAAGCACATGCTTGGCATGTGTGAGGCCCTGGATTCAATCCTCAATACCAAAACAAACAAACAAAATTAACAAAGGGTTAAAAAGCACAGATTCAATCATAGGACTGTCTACACTATTAAAAGAACTTACGTCAAATGCCTGGGCAGCACTTAGCCTCTTTAGTTTTCTGTTCCTTATCTGTAAAATAACAACTTTGACCAGGTGATACAGATATCTGCTGGTCTAGTTAAGGGTCTATACTTTTAGAATAGATGCAGTGAGAAAATAGATGAAAAATGCTTTGAAAAAAGTTAAAAGTGTTATACATATGTACAACATAGGTGGAAGGGGTCTATGAGGAGAAGGTAACATCTGGTAAAAAGATTCTAAAATTATCCATCATGCTTCTGCACTGTTCATGCCTTTTAAGGATCCCCTTTCTTTGGAGCTGCCTATCGCTTGCGTACCAATTGAAAGTCTTCTTGTAGAACACACTGCAATATTGGTTGCCAACCTCAAAAAGTCACTTTCTATATTTATAGCTAACAGCTATATAGCAAAGAGCCCGTGTCACTAATGATAACTTAAGTTATCTTTTCATGGTGTATTAATGGCATAACACATTAATTCTTCTTTCAAGGTGACCTTTACAATACCATTAATCCTCACAGCTTTTATCCAACTACATTATTACTCATTATAGTTTCAGCTTTCAACATCTGCATTTGTTGGAAAGAGAAAAGTAAATTGTAGTGGCCTCAAATCTTTGGAAAAATAATGAAGGATATGTACATGGTGAAAGGATTTTCCAGGAAAAGAAATAAGAGATGTTTCAATAGTGGAGAAAGTCATATGACAAATATCATTAAATGCATTTTTGCCTTTGTAAAATACTTTGTCATACTTAATCTTGGGAATGCTGAAGTAAAAAAATGTATACATGTGATTAAAAATGTATATACATTAGATATTCTATTAGTTAAATATTTTAGTTCTAGGAATATTACAAAATTAGGGCATATACCATTATAATATTAACGATCCTTCGTGTATATTATGGAAGTGAATGTTTCTTGCCAAATAAAATATTTCCCTTTTACACATTTAGCACATAAAAGTATATCTAACATTATAGTTATTTAAGATGTTGAGCAGAGTAACTAAGCATAATGATGAAAACTTTTCAAATTTCTCAAAACTCCAATTTTCACTGCTTCTCTTTTCACTGTTCCCCCACCGTAGTAGGCTGAATTCCTCTTAACAAATAATCTTGAATTCTACTGTGTAGGGAGTAAAGCATTTGAAATATACTCCTTTTGCCTACTCGTGGTACAGCCCACAATCTCTCTGAACCTTGGATATTTTACTCTCTATTTCTTTCAGTCATAGATACAAGATATAGCTTTTTTCCTTATTAAGGCTAATTATTTCTCCTGGCTTCTTCTCTTTGTTATATTATCACCCTTGCACTCTTTCATATTTCTACATCTTTCCAATTCTTCTTTTCCTCCTAGGAGAATATATATATGAATATATATACATCTCCAAGTTGTGTGTATATGTATGTGTGTGTATGTATGTATATATTAAAATGGGGGAAATAAATATTATAATAGGGTAACATATAAATATGCATATATTTTCCCCCTACTTTAAAATCTGTCTCTACTCAGCTTGCTCAAACTATCATCACTTCACAACACTAAACTTATGGAAATACTAGTCCATATCATCAGTTGCACTGTCTCTCCTCACATTCCTCAAATCTTTGTAATTGGAAGTCTGCTCAAACCAATCTACTAAAAATTCTTTGTCAGAGTCCACCCATGTGTGAACTTCAGCTAAATTCTACACTTTTCTTCTTTCCTGCAGAATGTGCCATCATTAAATACCACCCCCTCCTTTTTGAAACTTTTAGTTTTCCTGAGCCAGCATGACACTGCCCTGTCTTCATTTTTATTATAAGGAACTCTTCATTAGCTTCCCATCTACAAAGAGTGTGATGGTTTTAAAATATATCCAAAGATACTTTGATATTCTTTCTTTCTAAAGTCGGATCCTTGGTGATTCTCTTTATAATGAATAGAATGAAGCAAAATGACTGTGTGTGAGGCCTTGGAGAACAGGTCAGAAAAGGCACTGTGGCTTTCTCTGCTTTCCCTTTAGGATCACTCACTTGGGAAGATTGTCTGTTGTGCTACAAGAAGCCCTAGGGACAGTGTCAAGTGGCAAAGAACTAAGGTCTCCAGCCAATAGCCATATAAGTTGAGTCATGTTGGAAATGGGTCATCTGTTCTCAGTGAAGCCCACAGATAACCCCGGCTCTGGTCAGCATCTTCAATACAGTCATATGACGGATCTTAAGGCTGAACTATCCTGCTGAGTTGCCCCTTAGGCACTGTGAGACAATCAAAGTTGGTTGTCTGAAAGCGCTAAATTTCAGGTTAATATTTTACTTAGCAATAGATAATTAGAATGGTAAGTAGCACCCATGAAACACCAAGATGTTTCTTCTTACTAGACACACTCCTTTCTGGTGAACTTATTTGCTCCTGGATTCAATGCCTTGTCAAGGAATAATTTTCATATCTAAAATTCTAGCACCCCTTTTACATATCAGACTTAATTTCACAATTTATTCCTGAGCATCTACACTTAAATAGTTCCTTTCTATTTCTAATTCAATATATATTAGTGTGTGTGTTTATGTTTTCCCCAAATCTTGTCACACTTTGATGTTCTCCTTTCATAATTAAGGGAGGTATGTTTCTATTATTTCATAAATTAAAAGTCCTAGACTCCTAGACTAATCCTCTCCTAACTTGACCCTTGCCAGATAGATTTGATTGTGGATAGCTTATGTCAAGTCTCCCTTAGTGGTATCTTCCTTCTATTCTTGCCTTTGCTTTATTATTGCTTATTTCTATCTCATGAAACCTAACCTTAGTCCACACTAAAATAATGATTTCCTTGATTAGAGTATCTCTGTTGCCAATTCTCTTCTTAAAGTTCTGATCACACTGCTATCTGAAGAAAAAGGCAAAACTCCTTAGAAGAGTATTCAATCTGATTTCATCCAAGTTTTCTTTTTTAACTTTCACTATTACTCATCACATAGTCATTCGACATTCTTGCCAGATCAGTACCTTTCTCAAAAGTATGCTATATTACTCTTAGTTTTTACTTACAGCCTAGAATGCCTAGGAATGTATCTGTTCTTCAAAGCTCAGTTTGAATTATGCTGTCTCTAACTTAGTCTTTCCTGACACTTCCCAAATAAAATCCAACATTTTCTTTTGACTACAGGATTATAGCTCTGTTCTGGAGTAGCCCTTATTATACCTGACTTGTAGTATGGATAACTTCTCCCCAACAATCCATGAACTAGCTGCTTGAGGGCTAGTCTCTTTATAATTGTATGCAAGTAATAACCATATCAACAAATGTGGATTGAATTCCTTATGTTCTGATTTATGTATACCAAAATAAGAATGATTGAAAAGTTTTTGCCAGCTTATAGAAGCATTTCCTAGTGTTTGTTGTTGTTGTTGTTAGGTGCTGTCAAGTCAGTATCCGACTCATAGCGACCCTCATAGGGTTTTCAATGGCTGAGATAACTCTACTTAAATTACAGTTATAGAGAAGTGAAGGCATCACTCTTTATCGTACTTTGGTATGTTCAAGCAGAATTTTCAAGCAGAACAGAACAGAGTGAACTTAATATACTGATGGTTGAATACTGATCCACGAAGATTGTATTTCACGATTATGGGTACTTTGTGCACATCACAAAAATGGAAACAAATTTCAGTGATGGAAAAGCCAAGTCCCCTAACAACAACATTCTGCAACCATTGCTTACTACAACCAGTCAGATATGTCTCCTTTTTATAAACTTATAGATGTGAGTTAAATACACAAATATAACTGGTACAATTAGATTTCTTCAGAGGGACATTATGAGTTTGACTTCTCTTAGAAATTTCCCTTGCATGTTCAAAGCAAACCTATATAGTAACTCAAACTGAAGCTCTCCTATCGAGCTCAAGCCATGCACAACGTATGTGTGATATGCCATTCAAGATGATTTCATTCAATTGCCATAAACAGAAAATCAGCAAGAACAAAAGAAACAGAACTTACCTATTGTGCTAACTCTGGCTGAAGGACTAGCTAATGATGCTGGGACAGAGGCTTTGAGGGGGCCTGCCCCACTGTTTATTCTCAGAGCTGGCATGTGGGGAGAGGTGGGTGATGTGGGTGATTTGCCATCAGAGGTCTTGGGTTTAGCTGATAGGTTCAGTGGCTGTGCCACTTCATCCTGCAATGATCATTAGAACATGAGCTGTGATAAAGAAAGGCTGATCAAAAAGGTCTAGAAAAACAGGTATATAGCCTGTCATTTCCCATCAAATTGCTCTCCCAACCAGTGATCTTAACATTCAACCTGAACATTACAGTGTTTGATTAGCTGTTAGCATAATGTCACTTTCAGCTACATATTACAAAACCTTGGTTGTATAACAAAAAATAGACATGCCCTCCACTATCCACAGAAAGCACAGAATTGATGTAACCTACAAGAAATTTCTTTAAAAACTATTCTTTATACCACTCATTTTTATTGAGAGACATTAGGTACATTAAAAAAAAAAAAAAAACTCTGAAGAACAGGGGTTGAATCTCAAACATCTTTGTATCTTGGTGCTTAGAAAGAGTCCCTGGATCATCCATGTTGAGGCCTAAATGATTAAGTAGCTCTGATCAGAACTGTTCTCTAAATTAAGCACAAAACGAAGAAAAGTTTCCAACTTTCTTAGAAAACAATCATTTTCCCTAGGTTTCCCAGAAACACATTCAGATTTGGTCTAAAAATGAAAATAAATATAATTAATGTTATACTAATTTGTACTACTTATTCATATGTGACACTGTTGTAAACAGTTAATAAACATCATGTTTTTAAAATCCAGATTTGTGTTCTAAATTTTCCTTAGGGTATACTACAATGTGGCATGTAGATCTGTGTGTGATCAGTTCAGCATGATTGGTGATTTCCAATATTCTATACTATAATAGTTTAACACAGTCTCATAACTTTTGAATTAGCTGTTAGGTAATTTCATACATAAAATTTATGGATACAATATCACTGAAATTTCTATTGCATCATATAAGTATCAGATAAAATTAACATTACATCTCTTTTCTATCATTGCAAACAGAGAAAGTTATTTTGTTCCATTTCTGTGCTCCATTATTAGAATATTGTGCCAATTGTTCCTATATTGTTTATATTATATCCAATTTTACAGAGATTTCATTATAGAATAAAAATCTGGTTTTCACTTAGCTATTATTTTGTGTGTTAAGAACATAAAGTATTTACCAATAACAGGATAACTTGTTCAAAGTAGAACAATTATGAATCAAATGGGGTAATTAAGTGGCAGGAAAAAATATGTTAACGTATACAAAAAATTTGTGTACATATTTATCAAAAAGATCATTGAAACAAGTCACTTTATAAAAAATGATAAAATAGCATGACATCTATTTCAACTTTATATTTTTAAGTGGCTTATTGTTAGGTTATAATTTGATTTCGTGGTTAGGTACTTTTAGAAAGACTATAAATGAAATAGGAAAAACTACTCATAACTTCTTTTTCAGTTCTGGTATTTGTTTCAGAGAAACAAACATTTATTTAAAAATCCATGAATTAATTCAAATTGGCAATCTGGTATGATGTGAGATACATAATAAATTAGTAACTGTTATACCAACTTTATATTGATTCCTAGAATCTTGCTTGGTAGAAGGTAGAATAAGGTAATTCCATGATTGACTTAATATATAACTCTGAGAAATTTATTTTAGCATATTAAAAGCTACTGGGGCAAAATTATTCCCAGATTATTCAATTTAAAACATTCATTTGAGCCAGACAGAAAGCATGCATGCATGCATGTATGTAAGTATGTACGTACGTACATATGTATGTATGTAGCTAACTAGCTAGCTGTCATGCCATGGTTGGCAGAGACCCAGAAGTATTGTGTGTCCTTTTTATGTACTTGGTTATAGATGAGTAGTTCAGTATCAGCACAACCTGGAAACTTCTTGTAAGGTAAATTCTCTATCACAGACACTTTGAGGGTGGGTACCAGCAAACCCGTGTATTAATAAGTATTCCCAGGTGATTCTGATGGATATTAAGTTTGAGAGCCACTGTTTTATAAAGAAAGAGATTTTAAAAATTTTATTAGGTTTCTAAATCTTTTAATAAAAAGCTTCCTCAGTATAAGAGGATAACATTTAAAATAGGTTACATTACCTCAATCTTTAAAATTTGATTTGAACGTATTATATGCTAATAATAAAAATGGAAACATTCATATGTATAATAAACTAAATGCTATTGAGCTCTGGTGGAACAATAAGGGTTAGAATCTAGATCTTCCCCTGGTCAATTAAGTCTATAAATATCCTGACTTCCTGGTAGTGACTTTACTATTTACTACACGCTATAGCCTGCAGCCGTAGCCCTGTGGCATCCAATCTCGTCAGATCTCGGAAGCTAAGCAGGGTCAGGCCTGGTTAGTACCCGGATGGGAGACCGCCTGGGAACACCAGAAGCTGTAGGCTTGGGAGAAGGACCTGGCAACCCCCTCCCCCCCCAAAAAAAATCAATCTGCCATTGAAAACCCTATGAACAGCAGAGAAGCACTGACAATAGTGTTTCCCCTGTTGTACAGAGGGTCGCTATGAGTTGGATACCAACTCGTCGGCACGTAACAACAACAACAACACAGCTATAAATATTCCAGGCATCTTTTCCCCCAACCACTTGTACCTGTTTCTACTCTCAATGTGAGGCTAGTGGCTTACGTGGCAGCATTAGCACTTCTTTTGGACAGCGCCAAAATGTCTTGCAAAAATTTTGGGGAATGCTTTGAGAAAGTAAAGGTTGGTGGTTCACTTGACTATACAGAAAAAACAAACAAAAAGAGAGGAAGAAGTGTATTCCCAGAGTGGGAACAGGGGTGGTTTCTGAGCACAGAGGAAACACAGTATAAATGTGTACACAGAGAGAATAGTGGTGTGGAAGATGAGGAGGACGTGATGCTGATGGGGGAAATGTCACATGTCTGAGCTTTAAGCACTAAACGCCACTACACGTGCACGCTGAAAAATGACTATTCAAAACACTTATTAAAGCAAAAGACCCACTGGAACTTTTAATGTTCTTCATTCAAGGCAGCACAAATGTCTGAAAACCAAAAAGTGCAAGGCCCCAAGGACATAATAGAGGTTGACAGTTCCAAAGTTGATATAAATGTCATTCAAATTTGCCCTTTAATTCTCTTCCATTGTCTGACCAGGCTAATGGTATATTTAATAAGAATTCACATGCATGATCTTTATACTGGTAACTTCACAAGTAAATCTGACCCATTATATGATATTTTTCACAATCTGGTTCTTTTAATAATTTACTATTGAGATAGTATACCAAATGCCTATTATTCATGAAGAGTGTAAAAATTATACTTCCTTCCCATTTTCTATTAATTATTTTTCATCTTACTACATAAAAACTTTAAAATCTTAACTATAAAATGGACATGGACAATTTATGGCATGTATTCTCATAATTATAAATATGAACAATAAACATTGAAAGTACCACTTTTTATAATTTGCTTTTTACTTACAATATCTTATTTAGAAAAATTGGAAAGCTCAGAATGACTACTATTCTTATAAGTAAATATATCTTTAAAACTACAAATAAATAATTTACACATAAAAAGATGTAAGTAATTTTCAAGGTCGGAAAAGCATTAATAGAAAATGCATCTTTAAGCAATAAGGAAAGCAATTTCCTCTTAACTACTTGCCCAATGATTAAATGAGGTTGCCAATTCAAACTTTTGAAAATAGCATATGTCATAATTATTTCATTTATACATAAAATGATAGCTAAGAAGAATGTTTTTAGTACCAACGGTGTTGCACATGCAGGCATGAGCTGCACTCCTTTTTTTTGGGACAGGGTCACACTAAGTTGCATAGACTACCTCGGGCTTTGAACTCATAATCCTCTTGTCTTCATCTCCTGAATTGCTGCAATTATAGGCAAGTGCCATGGTGCCCAGTCAAAGAATTTATGTATTTATTGAATAGGTCCAAACTTGAAATATGATGAGTGCAAAGTAAGCATTTAAACTTAAGTAAACATGTAAGCCAACATAAACACATTTTAACTAGTAGGAGGACATTTCATTATAATATTCTAAATCACTTATTTAATCCTCAATACTAGGAAGTAATTATTAATTACTTTGGTAATTACTTGAGTAATTTACTTGTGTAAACTAAGGCTGGGGGCTGGGATTTAGCTCAGTTGGTAGAGTGCTGCTCTACAGTCTCTGAGGTCCCGAGTTTGATTCCCAGCACCGCAGAGTGGGAGAAGGATGTGGCAACCCACTTGCAAGGCAATCCCGAAACAGCCAGCCATTGAAAACCCTGTGAGGGTCACTATGAGTCGGACTTGACTTGATGGCACCTAACAACAATAACGGGCTGGGATTTAGCTCAGTTTGTAGAGTGCTGCGCTGCAGTCTCTGAGGACCTGAGTTCAATTCCCAGCACCACAAAAAACGGGAGAAGGGCCTGGCAATCCACTCCCAAGGCAATCCCGAAACAGTCAGCCATTGAAAACCCTATGAGGTTTGTTATGAGTCAGGTAACAACTCGATGGCACCTAACAACAACAACAACAATAACAATTCTTAATACTAACCAGCATCAATCATTTCCTCCAGTACCACTAAAAACTTAATTAGACTATTCTTTGAGAAAAGTCTAAAGGGTTCACATACAAACATACATGGCACAAGAAAATATTTTGTATCTCCAAAGAGAAGTTTTAGGGACCTCTTCATGAATATAACTTCTAATAAACTTCTGGGTAATCTTAATTATTTGGGATGGAATATGAAGCAAGTAAAATCCAAATAAATGTAATCTTTAGACATATTCCATTTATTCATAGCTACTATAACTTGTCTGAAAGTGAACATCTCACTTAATGGAAGCTGTGGTCATAGTGGTAGAAATGCCATGGAGGCTCTAATGAATTTGTATCCTAGCCAAAGGCAATCCTCCACAAGGATAAATAAACAAAGTATATAAAGAAAGGAATATAATCCAAATCTGTAGCCTTAGGTGTACTGGAGAAATATCAGTTGTCATCAAGGATTCATTGGTTATTCCATATAAACACTGTAAAATAACTATATAACGTTAAAAAGTACATCCCATTCAGATGGCTTTCAGGTAATTTTATTCTATAAAAAATGTCACACTAACATAGCTGTATAATATTCATAATTTCATAATGTGCAAAGACCAAATGGCTAACAGAAATTAAA